>LFIW01000808.1:0-34678 GCA_001625285.1 Colletotrichum incanum
GAGGCCAACAAGGGGGGGGGGGGGGGGGGGGGGGGTTGTTGGAGGGAGGGAGATAAAGCATGGTGCTCCTCGGAACATGTTTGACTCCCAGATTTAAGATTCCCATGACTTGAAACTGTTAATGGAGACTCTTTGCCCCATGCGTGGTTCACCAAGCCGATATGCAAAATCGCATGCCTCGTCCTTACTGTGGCGATATACCGCGGCGACGTCCTCACTAAGTGTAACCAGACGTTTGTGTACGACTCGTTTCGGCCGATTGCTTTGTGTAAGAACGGGAGCTAAAAGAAATGAACATTGGTCGCTGAAACAGGGCATTTCAACATTTGTATCGGCGAGGAATAGAAATAAAACTGACTTCACACGCTTTTATAAGACCCTTCGTTCTTTGTAGAGCTTACTACACAACTGGCGATATGGGGCTTGTTTCTAGGAGCCACCCGAAGTAGCCGATTGGGGACAGTCACCCGGCCCGCTTTGTTAATTGGTGTAACCCATGTCCGGGTATCTCAACCCAGGCATATCTTAAAGGCCTGCTTCTCACGGTCTCATCAGAATATCGTCACAGCAGACACAGTCAAGTGATGGATGACAGTTCAAAGATGCATAGGTATCGGAATCCAGATGCCGATTCCAAAACTGTAATAATGAGCGGCGCGTTTTCGCGGACGTTTAGTGTTGTCTTGATAATTACGCCCACAATGAGTTCAAATATTTCAGTTGCGTTCGGGACAGCATTAACCGATAGTTGGGGAACTTGACAATGGTGAAACCAATGTATTTGTGGCTACTGCTCGCGTTTTCACTTTTCTTACCCTACTTCAGTGTGTATGAGATCTGCTCGTATCAAGTGGTAGGCAAAGGTAAGTCGGTCTATTAGGGTTGCGTATCGTATGTGCCTGCAGGCAGTACTAATCAGGTCTGAGCCTGTGAACTTGCAAGACCGGGATCAGAGATAAGAGAAGCGTATTCCTAGTTACCAACGTAGTTTATAATGTTAGTAAAAATCTCACCGGCTGTGCATAACTGACCAATTGGGTTGTAGCACCGGCGTTTTGATTGCTTGTATAGGCGCAGAGCATAGCGCTGGTATCTACAGCAATCTGCTAGCTGAAGTGGACAAACATATGTATAATTTCCAGTTCTAGTTCCAATCAAACAGTCAGTTATCATCGACGTTTAACAAGGTGTTCCTCAGGAAAACATGTCCTAACGCAAGTTTTGGTTCCAGCGCTGACCGAAAAGTCTTCAGCTTTCGCATCGATCTAAACAACTTCAATTTATCTGAAGAGGTTCTGACTCCAACATGCTTCCAACATCGACACCGCAAAGCAGACTTTGCCGCATTCTGACTGTGCTAGTTATGAACTCTTCGGAGCTGCGGCAAGCGGTATTGCGACATGAAATGAATCGCAGCATTGGAGTGGAGCTTCTCGAAAGTTGTTGGGGTCTAGAGTCTTCAAGCCGACGAAGGTCCTCCGCGTTCCGTTTTCATATCCCCGGCGAGTTGCGGGACACGTGGAAGGTGTCTCCAATATTCGTCCGCGAGTCTTAGAGCTTTTGGCAACATCCGACTGCTGATCGACAGGTCCCGGTGGAGGATTCGGCCAGGGATTTGACTCGTACACCCAGTTCCTTCCCGCTCGCCAATGATGCATAGCCATCTGATGGAGAACTACCGATGTCAGCGTTGAAGGAGTGTGGGGTTTGGCCCAGTAATCTCCGATGAGGCGAACCGTGCAACCTCTTGTTTCCCGTTTAGGCACAGCAGAGTCGTGATATTGGTGGAGCATCGGTGCCATCGATGGATTGATGCCATTCAGGGGATGCCTTGATGCAGAGGGAAAAAAAAGGCGCTCAGTCGCCCCCCGAGTTCCGAAGCTTTCACCCAATATATACTCCTGGGCCTATCGCCGATTTGGACGGGCTTGCCAAGCCACCTTTCGTCAAATCTAATGGTCATCCAGAGTCGCCCTTGATGATGTGCAACGCCAAGTTCGTGGTCACCTTCGCCAGCCTCCTCGCCTCGGCGAGCGCCGGTCCCAGCGTGCAGCTTGACAACGGCCTCACGGTCCAAGGCCGGATCGCCCCCGATGCTCCTCAGGTTGCCGAGTTCCTGGGTATCCCATACGCCGCACCGCCCCTCGGCGACCTGCGCTGGGAGCCGCCTCAGCCCTACGTCGTTCCGCAATCGAGCGGTCCCTTCGCCAACGGCACCGTGCTCAATGCTACTGCCCTTCCCCCTTCGTGCTGGCAGTACATCTCCATTCACCCAGCGATCCAGCGTGTCGACGTCCCCGAGTTCATGATCGGCGACGCCGGCATGGACGAGGACTGTCTCACGGCCAGTGTCTGGGTTCCCTCCGAGGCTGTTCCTGCCGTCGAGCAGACCGAGAAAGAAGGCCTTCCGGCCATTATCTGGTTCTACGGCGGCGGCTTTGAGACGGGTGGTACCGACGTCCCCTATCAGATGCCGCAGAACTGGATCCAGCGCTCGCAGTCGCACATCTTTGTCACCTTCAACTACCGCATGAAGCTCTTCGGCTTCCCCAACTCCGCTGCTTTGGAAGAGCAGAACCTCGGTCTAATGGACCAGCGCTTCGCCGTCGAGTGGATCCGCGATAACATTGCCAAGTTTGGCGGTGACCCTGAGCGCATGACCATCTGGGGCCACTCCGCTGGCAGCATCGCCGTCGACTACTACAGCTTCGCCTACGCCGAGGACCCCATCGTCAGGGGCCTCATCATGGACTCCGGCACGGCGCACCTGGACCAGCTGATGAACCACGACGCCAGCCACTCCAACTTCACCTTTGTTGCCCAGCAGCTGGGCTGCGGAAACCTGACGGACGCCAAGGCTGAGTTGGCATGCATGCGCAAGATTCCTGCTGAGAAGCTTGAGCGCTTTGTGGCCGACTACAAAGATTCGGAGGTTACTCCTACGATTGGCTTCTCTCCTCAAATTGACAACAAAATTGTCTTTGCCAACTACACGGAGAAGGCTGCCCTTGGGGAGATGTCTGATCTGGTGAGTTACTTCCGAAACAGAAACGTTCGATCGACGAGCCACGTTGCTGACCACATTAAGCCTGCCATCATTGGCTTCAACGCCGCCGAGGGTCTCTTCCTCGCTCCTTACGATGCCGAAAACGGCCCCGATCCCGCCGTTGCTGACAGCCTGTCTTACACCTTCTTCTGGTGTCCTACCACAAAGACTACCAAGTAAGCACTTATGGCACTCTAAACGCATTCTACTGCTCATGGGCTAACAACACTCAGTGAGCGGCTAGCTGCAGGCAAAACCACTTACCGTTACTACTACTCCGCCGTCTTCAACAACACCTCTCCCCGCCCGTGGATGGGTGCTTACCACGGCAGCGAGCTTCCCATGATCTTTGGCACCCACGCGGATTTCCGCGGCAACTCGACGGCCTTCGAGTACGAACTCAGCCACGTCATGATGGACGCCTACGCCGCCTTCGTCAAGGACTCGACTGCGGGTCTGGATGCCATCGGATGGCCCGTTTACACGGCTGAAAGTCGCCTGGTTCGCAGCTACGGCGCGAACAACAACGTCACTGCCGGCCAGCGGACTTTGTCTGCTATCGAGAAGGAGTGTGCGAACTTGGGGCTTTTGTAAAATGACCAGCAAATTCATGTTCAGACAGTCCGAGTTCCAACGAATGCTCAAAACAGTAGATGAAAGGTTCGGGGCGGTAATCTTAGTTGATATTTGTTTGATTTTGATGCCGTGAATTAGAGCACAATGTGTTGTGAGAACGAAACTTTTTTCTTTTACCAAGGCTTCTCTGCAGCTGATAGGACATAGCGATACACACGTACAGAATTTCCCATCGTATTCATAGTTGCCACTATGTTGGTTGCTTGTCCAGCTCATGAGATTGTGTAAGAACAAGCGTGTACTTAATCCATTTAGCACGGGTTGAACCTCGAAGGCTCGTACGTGAAGAAATAGCCATAGTCTTGGCAGTTTTCGCCAATGGGTGATGCGGTTGAGTGGCTATGGATTGCGAACCAACCGCAAGATGATGCGTGAGACAAGATAACGAACTTAGTCGTTGATTTGAACCCCACGAGGTTTGTTGTACTTGATGGTTTTCAACAAAGTTTTCACAGTCACATGACTCTTTGATTAGCTCAAAGTGCCGCTGCACGTTCGTCGACGACATCAGCTCACCAAAAATCTCGTAACCCACTCCGTGTAGCTTTTCCCCTTACTTTCTGAGACGCGGTCGTGCTTGGTCTAAGATTCCTGCAAACAAATATGCTGAGAACGAGGAAAGGTTAGACGATTATGTTTTGCCAATATCAGACTACTGACCGGCGATAGCACTGTTTTCTTGCCGCTCCACGTGAACGCTAGTCACCGTCAACCACTCTCGTCTTGAACTGGCAGTGTTATCGAAGAATACTGAAAGCCAAGAAGGAGAATGATAACCAGAACCAGGTCATCGGTGCCGCCGATACCTCCGCCACCGCCTGGACCGGTCTTCCTAACCTGGAGCAGTCACCCCGCATCCCACCTTGAGGCCTGATGCCCTGCCCAAGTGCAGGAAAACCCGAACCTGCATCTAGAATATCAGATACAAAAGCAAGGACCCACACAACCTGAAGTTAGATAGCCTCCGGACCCGGACGGTCTGCAATCACAACATTTGATCTGGCTCACCCCTGGATGCGGAGGAGTGGATCGAGCTGAACGCGCTCTGGCTCGTCGACGGCTAAGTTCGATTTTGATGACCACGACTAAGCAACAGGGCACACGTGAGAAGGCCGAGGCTGCAGTTGCGGGAAACATCAAGGAAAAGATCCAGCAGGAGCCTAAGGGAGATGTCGTTGGAGTACCTATGAAGTTGGACTTGTAGACTAAACAGCATGCTAATGAGCAGGCCGATAGTCGGCAGGGCGAGCAAGTCGCAGCGGGTGTTCAGCGAACGATTCAGGACGAATTCAGAGCACAGGTTGTAATTTGGAGGCAAATCAGCAGTAGGTCGAGCACATCGTGCATTCCATGGACCAAAACCTAACAAAAAGATGGCCATAGGCAAGAAGGAGGCCAATCTATCCCACAGGGTCTGGATATCTGCAATTTTTCGCAGCTATTGTGGGGAAAGTCTGGGGTGGATGCTAATGGACTGGACTTCCCTTGGCTCGTCCAAGAAGGGTAGAATGCGTCCTGATGTCGTTAGTAAGGCCTCGTGCAAGACAACCAACCATTATTAGGCTGAAGGAACCGAGAATCGAGGTCAGGGGTCATCAAAACTGTTGGTTCATCACCAGTCGTACCGTCATCTGCTCACTCAGTTCCTGGACGGTGATGGGCCCCTAACCAGAAGAGAGCTGCGTGATAAATACGCAGGCCATGAAACCACCACATCAACGCCACTCGGGCTGAAGCGTGGGAAAGGACAGATTCGACTCGTCGAGTTGCCGCCGAGACATGATTGGGCGGTGGGCGACATCCTGGTCTGGAGGTAGAGCCAAGGGGTACTTGGTAGCTAGAGGCGAAAAATACTGCATGTAACCATAGCGTGCGAGCGTCGTGCCGGTGTACCGGCAAAAGCCTTACATGGCGTCCAGGACCCGGGCCCATGGTTCGTGACCGACATGTGTGCAGGGCGAGGGACGCTATGGATACCTAGGTCTTGGATTGAGAGCACGTAGGGTACTAGATATGAGGAACACAGCAGTAGCGTTCGTGGTATCTGAAAGATACCATGCTTGGCCCGTCCATGGCGGACATGGTTCAAATTACACGGAATCAGTGCCTCACAGGAGCTGGCTTTCAAAGAGAAGACGTAAGGTGGGAGACCTGGCAAGCCTAGCTCGGCCGAGGCTGGCCGAGAAGAGGGTCTGCAGTTGGAGAAGACAGGGGGTTGATTCGTGCGGAACTCCACAACAGTGACTGCAAGGTGCACGAGACACAGGCGCCGTTCGCTGGCTGGGGAAGCCGGCAGGAGGATGGTCTGGAGCCGAAAGTCATGGCGTGTTCCCTGTCAAAGGGCAGATACTTGCAGGGCGATAATGCTTCTCCTCTGGCAATGGTTACGGTAGGCAGTATCATGGCCTTCCTAAAAGCTTGGCTTGAATTGGAGAACTACTCATGGGGACATTGTCCTGGATTTGCGAAGGATGTCGAGACCTTGAAGTGAGGTTGATAACCGCGTTGAGGAGGTGGAGGCGCAGTTAGGGCCGAGGGGAGCAAGCCCGAGATGACTACAAGTTTCTGCGGCTTTCAGAGCAACAGATTGGACATGACAAACGGAACAAGAGTCCACAAGAAACGAGCGGGAGCGAGCCGAAGAGTCTCGGGGGGAAATGGCTGGAGTCGGCTGATCATTCGTTCAATGTTTGCCTCTTTCTGAACTCGGCAGTGGCCGGGTAAGACCGGACTGCGGTACGTACTTCCAATCGCTTGCCTTACCTAAGCTTGGCAATACTACACGCGCCTCGACATTGATTGTATTCATTGTACACGCATTGTGCCAGACCCTTGGGCACCAGCAGCCTCCATTACGAAGTAATACCTACATCATGCATGCCTTCAGTTCGGGGCGTCAATGAATGAGGATGATATGGGACTTGCCGCGCTCCCCCCACTCAGCAGAAAATATACACTTCTAGGCTCATGCATCAACAATGGAATCTGGATCTAGTTCTAGATTCACAGCCCAGATTCCTGGATGTGCAGCAACTTGGGGAAACCCAGCGCAGGTGTAGTAGCCTGCATAGGGAACCGCCTCCAACGTATCCCCTCCGCTAGCCACCACCCTCCAGAACCGCTGTCCATTGAATCGAGGCTAAGACGGAGCAGCAGTCCAGCGCCTGAGTGAGACTCCTCAGCGGCCCCGGGTCCAATGCAACCCATCACGCCACGGCCACTAAATCCCCAGACTTACCCCACATGCCTCTTCTCACGCTCCAAGGTCGCTAAGGCGGCGCTAGCCCTCGCTTGTCCTCGCTAGTCCCGCGCTAGTCCCGTCTAGGCCGTGCTAGGCGCCACATCTCTTCCGATCCCCGGGCTGCTCCCCCATGCCTCCCCCAACCCGTCAATTTCCTCTTGGGAGAAGTTCCACCAATTGTCCTCCCGCCTGGCCTCGGACCACATCCCTTCTCTGGCCCGTTCAAGTCAAGTCGCTGCTCACACACGGCCTCTCCATCTTCTCGGAATTTCCTCGACCCAAGGCGCCAGAGTCGACGGTCCGATATTCCCACCTCGCCGCCTCCATGTCTCCCTTCAGGCTTCGGGTCTTTTCCAGACTAAGACTCGACTTGACAACCCCGGCAGTTCGGATAGCTTCGACTCTCACTCATCTGCCTTCTCATCCCCGCCCCCCCGGTTGGTTTCCCTTTGACTCTCCGCACCGTCTTCTTCCCAGTCTGACCACTCAGAGCCTGTCAACCCCTCGCCTCCCTCCGCAGATTCCTTCTCATGGCCCCCGTCGTCCAGTTAAGATCTTCCAAGGCCGTCAATCCCGCCGCTAACTCTCAATCACGGATCGGCTTTCCACTCGACTGTGCGTTCCGGCTTGCACATGGCCGCCCCTTCTCTTGTTGGATCAGAGACCAGTCCCGTGAGGACGGCCTGACTTGAGCACAAACGGCATAGCACCCTGCGCGGCACGAGGAGGGATCTCCAACCTGGTCTGATTGGGGAATGGTCACCCAGAGGGCCAAGCTTGGGGAAACGAACTCTCTCTCCACGGGGTTTGCCCATCCCATCCCATCTCATCCATGCCACGCTCGTCCCATGCATTCTGCAACCATGGCATGAGACACGAGAAGCCGACTGCCTGGTACGACGTTGATCTCGCCTCGACGCGAGTTTAAAATACCCCAGGTGGCCCCCCTCCCCCCCAGCTTCCTGTGTCTGGTCTTCTTGTCTCTCTTCGATACGACTCTGCCACAGGAGCTTGCCAATCGTCAACATTCTCAAGCAGCCCGAGAGCATTCGCAGGCAGTCATGGCCAACAACATCACCGATAAGACGGCGTCGCAGCCGCACGACAATATCCACGTCGAGAAGGGCCCTTCTCACATCCACCAGCTCAACGATGTCTCCCTCGACGACAAGGGCCTCAATTCTGAGGCCCACGAGGGTACCAACATCGAGCACAGCTTTGGTCTCTGGCAGGGTCTCAAGACCTACAAGCGTGCCGCGTTCTGGTCTATCCGTGAGTCCCATCATCAACAACTAGGACCGCCGTCATCAAGTTGGGACTAACGCCGACTCGGTATAGTTATCTCGACCACCGTCATCATGGAAGGGTACGATGTGACCCTTATCGGTTCCTTTTACGGCTACCCTGCGTTTCGCGAGAAGTATGGCGAATGGCTCGATGAAAAGAATGGCTACCAAATCTCATCCTCGTGGCAACAAAAGTTCAACTCCATTGGCGCCCTGGCCAACATTGTCGGTGCCCTCATGAACGGATACTTCACCCCCAAGTACGGTCACCGTATGGTCCTCATCGTTTCCCTCGTCTGGTTGGCCGCTTTTGTTTTTGTCGTCTTCTTCGCCCACAACATCGAGATGCAGCTGGCTGGTCAGGTCCTCTGCAACATTCCCTGGGGTGTGTTTGCCACGACCGGCCCCGCCTACGCAGCTGAGGTCACCCCCCTGGCTATCCGTGGCTACTTGACCTCCTACGTTAACCTTTGCTGGTGCATTGGCCAGTTCATCTCTGCCGGTGTTCTTAAGGGCCTTGTCGATGTCGACGGTCAGTGGAGTTACAAGATCCCCTTTGCTATTCAGTGGGTGTGGCCCATCCCCCTCATCATTGCGGCTTGGATGGCCCCCGAGTCTCCCTGGCACCACGTGCGTAACGGTAATCTCGATGCCGCCAAGAAGTCACTGGCGAGACTCTCTGAACCCGAGCACAACGTAGACCTTGATGCCACTGTTGCCATGATGGTACACACCAACAAGCTCGAGATCGAGGAGCAAGCGGGGGCCACCATGTTTGACTGTTTCAAGGGTACGAACCTCCGCCGTACAGAGATTGCCTGCATGGCCTTCATGTCTCAGATCACCAACGGTGGTGCACTCTGCTACTCAGGCTCCTTCTTCTTCCAGCAAACCGGTATTGATGCTTCCACTTCTTACGCAATCAGCTTGGGAGGCACCGCCATTGCGTTCGTCGGCACCTGCATTTCCTGGCTCTACATCTATAAGTTTGGTCGCCGGACTATATGGATGAGCGGATTTACTTTGCTCGTTGCGTGCTTGTGGATTATTGGTTTTCTCTCGGTTGCCCCGAACCAAACCACGGGTATCATTTGGGGCCAGTCGATTCTTTGCGTCGTCTGGCTTGGCTTTTACTCCATGTCTGTTGGCCCGATCGTGTATACGCTTGTTTCCGAAGTTGGTTCAACCCGCCTTCGAACCCAGACTGTCGTCCTGGCTCGCAGCACCTATTATGTCGGTAACATTATCTGCGGTGGTATCATCCAGCCTAAGATGTTGGCACCAGGTGACTGGGACTTAAGGGGAAAGACTGTAAGCAACCCTCAATTCCCTCGTCTCGTGATGTTCTGCGGGGACTAACTGGCTGCCAGGCATTCTTTTGGGCCGTTCTCGCTACCCTCACCTGGATCTGGGGCTACTTCCGCATGTTCGAGACCAAGAACCGCACCTTTGGCGAGATGGATGTCATGTTCCAGAAGGGCATTTCGGCTCGTAAGTCAGGCAAGTATGAGCTTACCGCTGAGGATATGTTTGTGGCCGAGCGAGTCCAGCCCCTCAGCAGGAACGAGACGGAGAAGATTTGATTTACGATCAATGTGATGAGATTTAAGATACCAGGAAGCACCTCTCATAGGGTGTTCAGTTATTTGTAGCCATCTATACCAGACAAGAAGGCTACCGGCCTGCCCTCAGGCGGCACCTTCTGGTCACGAATTTGATACCTAATACCCAACACGGAGCTTTTTCTTCCATTCGCAATCCATTATGAACCGGTGCTGTGTATCATCACGAGAACAGCCGCGCACAGAATAGATTCGCACAAATTGGAAGAGGGTCGTCTGGTTGCAGAAACGGAGCCAACCGTGAAGGAGATGTACAATCCCTCTCGGGTTTGACGACCAGGAGGCGTGACGACATTATGTGAACCAGCTCCAGTCTTGCAATTCGCAAATCTTATGGACTCTTCTTTCGGAGGTATTTTCAGTGTAATTACCTGCATGGGCAGCGAACGAGATCTCTGGTAAATCAAGAAAATTTCCACAGCTTTTGCAATGTGTATCAGGAAATGCAAAAATAATCACGGCGTATAGCCCGCGATATGACCCCATTTCTCCCGTTCTCGCTCCTCATGTCTCAAGCGGCAGCACCTCGAAGTCTGGAGTCTCAAAGACATCCCAATTGTCCGACGCCTCGGGGTTCCCGAACGGAACCAGCGCCGCAAACCGCATCTTGTACTTGCCGGGGGCGATATGAGTACCGTTCGCCAGACGGCCCAGCCACCACAACTCAACACCGTACAACCCTACGATATCCCTGGGCACGTCGCGCATGGGCAGAGTGACGATGTCGTTGGGGTCATCGACGCTGGGGTCGATGAAGGCCTTTCCGGAAGCCTTGGCCCAGCTCGTTGCCGCGCCCACAAAGCCCGCCTGACCGACGATCGGAGGATACTTCCAGTCTCTCTCCACCCAAGATGCCTCGAAAATGTCCCACCGCAGCTCGCGAGTCGCGTACTGGACCCGTGCGTACAGGTTTGGGAAGTCTTGAACCGTGGGATCTAGGTTGAAGGTGAAGTTGGACTTCTCCGCGATGGGAATGTCCCGGCGAGTAGACGTGATCCGCGGGAAGCCAGTGGGGTACTGGAACATGATGCCGACGTCCTTGTGCAGGTCGGCGGCTAGACCGAGGTACGGCACGCCGAGCGTCTCGCCATTGCTGCCCTTAATCAGGACCTTGCCGCTGTATAACGGTAGCTTGGCCGGGTCGAGGCCCTGGTTTTCGGGGTACTTGAAGTTGAACTGAGCTGTCTTAGTCTCACCCGGCTGGACAGTGAATGAGCCGGCGGGGAAGGATATCTGAGGGGTCATCTTCTGTGGTGCGACCATGGTCTCCTCGAACCACGCGATCTTGGGCGTTCCCCATTCATTGGGGTCCAAGTTGACGGTGTTCATGCCGCCTGACTCCTGCTGCTCAAAGGCGTAGGTCACGGGCTGGGCACCGGTGTTCGTAATATCAACCGTGTGGTATCGGCTAAAATGGTGGGTATCGTTGAGAGCGAACTTGGAAAACGACAGAGTTGTCTCATACTCGAGGACCTTGCTGGCGTTGATGAGGCCGGTGCCGACTTGCGCAACGGGCGCGAGGAAGTCGTACTGGTTGTTCTCAAGCTGCCCGTCGTCCCACTTGATGGCGTCTCCGGACGCAATCAGGCGCATAGCAAGACTCTTTGCCCACTCTGGCCCATGGATGCTGCGACCACCGAACTTGCCGACGTACAAGGCCGCAATTCCGGCCACATACGGGCACGACATCGAAGTCCCGCTGAGGATGGCGTAGCCACCGCCAACGTACGAGCTGAGGATTTGTCCGCCAGGGGCCGCAACGTCGGGCTTGATGAAAAGATCGTTCGTCGATCCGATGGACGTGAACTGGCTGGCAACTCCGCCGTTCTCCTCATTCTTGATGCCGACGATGTGGTAGATGGGCCGCTCAGTGAAGTCTGCGGTAACATTGCCACCGGCCTTGATGGTCTCGATGATGGCGACGCCGACGCGCGCGTCTACCATGGCTATGAGACTGCTCGTGTCCTCGGTGGTTGGCCGCACGAGCGGCATCTCATTGCTGTAGAAGAGAATGTGAGAGGCGTTGGACGCGGCGAGATTGCGTTGCTTCTGGTCGAAGTTGCAGCCGCCACGGCGTACGAGAGCGACGACGCCGGTGAGATCGGGCGTGCCTACCGGTAGCGGGTTACATGCCTCATCCGCGGCGCTGGTATTGAGACTGAGAGGGATGATAGGCCAGTCCTTGACCTCCGACGGGAACCAGTCTTCCATGGCCCTGTACGCCACGCGCGTCTCGTTCGACTGACCGGCGAGGTTGAACACGCCCCTGAATGACGAAGATGCAAGAACATCGGCCTCAACGGATGCCACGGCAACAACGTGCTCTCCTGAAGAGCCGCTGCTGGCGGCGAAGGCGCCGGCTTGGCCGTCGTTCCCAGCGGAGATGGTGATGACGACGCCTTGGTCGACGAGGCGTGAGGCAACAACGGCCCAGGCATTGTCGGCGAAGCCGCTTACGCCGCCAATGGATGATGTAATGATGTCAACCTTGAAGGGGTGTTATCAGCTGGGGAAAGCCACCGTCGGGGGATTGAATTTACTTACACCAGCGTCGTAGGCTGCAAGGAAGGCCTCGATTAGAGTGTCCTCATCTGTGCCGTCGACGGTGCTGAAAACCTTGTAGGCGTACAGAGTCGCTTCAGGAGCAACACCCGTGATACTACGTCCGTAAGTGTCAGTCTCGCTTTAGAAAACTAATTGGAGATCATATGTTGTAGCAACTTACACGCTGCTGTTACCAGCGATGATGCCGGCAACATGCGTTCCGTGGCCTTGCTGGTCCAGCGGATCGGCGTCAGGGGTCTTCACTTCACCTTCGTTTGGCCAAGCTGATCACGCCGGTTAGTACTGAAATGAGACCCCCGAGGAGATGAAGTTGACCTACACCCATCTCCAACAAAGTCATATCCACCAGCGACCTTGAACCCTTCTCCAAAGCCGCCACCAAGCTACCGCACGTCAGCCAAACTTGCCTTGTCTCATCGCATCAACTACTTACCGCTTCATGGGTATACCAGATCCCGGAGTCGACAACAGCAACCTTTGCACCCTTGCCCAGCACACCAGACTCATGCAGCTTATCAACACCAGTCATATGATGGATATCATAGTCAATCGCCGTCGCGTTTTCGCTAAACGACGCCAACGGCGCGCTGGGCGCAAGTTTCAGCTTGCGCGACTGCCACGCCTCCTTGACCGGCGCGAGCGCCTGCAGGGAGTCGATATTCTCGACGTCCGTCTCCACCGCGGCGCCGGTGAAGACATCGCTGCTGAAGATGCGAAGAACCTTGGCGCCACGCTGGTTGGCGATGTCGGCGGACACAGACGTGGCGTCGGTACCCTTGGGATGCATAAGTTATTGTTCAAAATCCTCAGCCATTGGGGTTGAGAAGGTGAAAGAAACGCACCTCGTTGAACTCGACGATGAAGCGCTTGGGCTCAACCGTCGTCTTGTTCGCCGCGGTCTCGGGGGCGTTATCATCGGCCCGGCGCATAAGCGGATGATCACGCTGCGTGACAGCGCCGACGACGCCCGTGGCGGCGAGGAGGAGGCGAGACAGATGCATCCTGTTATGCGGTAAACGATCGCCGAGCGAGGACCCTGAAAGACCTTGGAAGACGGGAGGCGCGCCCTTGAGATACCACCTTTCCCCAAAGGCATTGCGACAGCACGCTATATACCATGACGAACGTCGTCCGCGAATCAGCCCTTGGATATCCAATTTCTATAATCCAAGCGCCTCCGGCCTGTTAGGTTTCGTGGGCGGTTGGCCATGCATGGCGCTGCAGTTCGCCAATTCTTCGTATTCGGTGTCACGACCCGATTGAAGGATGGGTGGCCGACAAGGGCATTTCAATGAGGCATCTTGGCGTTCCTCGATCTCGCCCTATCTAAGTCTTGTGGACTTCCCAAGGTGGCTACATGATATGCACGCAATGTCTCGTGGGCATGTCGACAGACTGAAGCCTCGGACTGTCGCGCTCTTTGATGCTCCTATCTGCACCATACCTGCGCCAAGCTGCATCTCATTAAAGTAGCCTTTAGGATGGAAAGCCGACGCCGGCTCCGCCATGCCTTTTTCTCGTGTTAAGAATGCAGGATGGCAATTAGTTGACTATGCAACTTCACATTTGGGAATAGCACAGGCTCCATTGCCGATGCAACCTGTCTTACGACCTTCCTATTTCTTCTGCGGCCTGCAGGAACGGGGGCTCCGTGCATATCGGCATACTGAGATCCATGAAACAATATGTATAGCCTGTCATGGCAAGACACCATTAAGGATCCGGGCAAGATGCTGGGACCAGACCACGAGGCATGACGGCAATTGGTGATGGGTGAACCTAAGGTCTGTCTGCACTCTACTATTTCTGATATCGCCCAATCGGTCCGCAATTCGGGATAATAAAGTCATTCAGTAAACTCGCACAGACGGAGTGACGCAGACATGTTTAGATGGCAGACGAGATGGGAACCAGTATTTACTTTACGGTTTGGAGCAAGAACCCGAGTGGCGCTCAAAGATTGAGACGACTCGAACTTCCTTATAACGATGAGGAAAAAAAAAGGAAGAAAAAAAGAAAAGAAAAAGATACCATCGGTGTCTGGGCTCCCGTGTGGCGTAGCCATAGCGTTCGAGTTGAGACCGACCTCCCCAACAACCTGTCACACGATATTGAAGCTTGGTCGCCAGGAATCCACGGCTGTATGCAGGGACCTGCTGCTGCTGATCTCGACATCACCGCCCTCTTGGTACGTCACAACAAGCCGCGCGCCGAAAGCTGGAGACAGGATTGTCAAGCTTGGGCAGCATTTCTCAAAGAAATCAAAGTGTCCAGCATCGGGCCGTTTTGCCAAGCTGCATTCAATACTACCCCACATTCGTCAGGTTTCTGTTTCCTGTTCAAGCCTTTCTGTGTTTGAGCATTGGGACGACTCGACGATCCTGACTTGTCTCGCGGCAAAGACGCAACACCGCTAACCGCTAACAAGAGACCGGCGTGGCAGCAACTCCACTCAATACCGTACAAACGCGGGCTTGTCCACATCACGTCGTCCGTTCAGGCGGCGGATCGGCGCCCTCAGTAAGGGGAACCTGGATCAGATCGAGCAAGAAGAAAGCGGACAACCTAGCCCCAACAGTTGCGACTCACACTTAGGTTAAGCTTTCCGCTCGCGATGCGTCAGGTCCGGGATGAAGCCCTGAGAAGTTGTGTCAACACGATTATATAGACCGACTAGCAGAGGGCAAGATACGCTTTCCCTCCACTAACAAGAATGATCGGCCAAGGTTCTTGTTTCCGATGTTTGACTACCTATCCTTGTCAGCCCTGGAGACAAAACCTTCTTTCGGTCTCCCAGCTTGCCCATCGAGACCTCATTGGTCTCGTTTGTTTGCCCGCTGCAGTCCTCAACTCATTAACGGTGGCGTGCCCACGGGAGGTTCCTCGTCCTATCGCAGCACCACGATCCGTGGCCCAGCTGGCCACTAACGGTGGTTAACCGGCGGAAGTATCCTATCGAGTGCCTTGGCTAGTTCCGAGAGAACCCCCAGTTTAAGCTTTTGGGTACAAACATTCCCCGCCGCACTAGCCATTTCTCCGACCGCAAGCGATCCGTGTAGGCGACCAGTAAGAAGTCAACAAGATAATGTCGGTATGCTTCTTTGAGCCAAGAATCAACCTTAAGCCTTGGATATTGCTTGGCGAAACGTGAGATTTTCAGGGGCTGGCCAGAAAACCGCTAGACTCAGGAACAAGCCAAGATGGCGAAGGTCCTGGGACTTGGTTTGCCGGCTGCCGAGACGCGCTTCTTCCTCTGGAGAAGCTTGGCTGCCGACTATGGATGCCGGATATGCCTCCCGCAAGAAACCCATCCCCCGTACCCAAAGAAAGAAAATAAGCTTTGTGGGTTGAAGCAGTTTGCTAGTAGTACTAGCCGATGGCCAACGTGCCTTAATCGTAACCCATCGAACCAGTCAGTGCGTCCAGGCACAAGCTTTACCGTTTCATCTCCCCTTGGGCCAAATCCCGTCATGACAAGCCGGGCTGAATCTCGGGGGGGAGGCGATTAATTCCGTTGCTAAATAGTCCCGACATGAACCCCCTTCCTGTCAGTCTGTCATGTCTTACGACACCAGACAAACTTGTGTCGATCAAGATCGTCCTCGAACCCCCCCATCATGCAATGTGGACAATGAGCGAAGACGACCTCGGGGCCGCGGCGCCGCCCCCACCGGGCGTTCAATCCAACTTCGAGAACCCTACCGAGTCTCTTGTCCCACAGGTCCTCGTCGTCGCCATCGTGTTGAACCTGCTCGCTATATTCTTCTGCGCCATCCGATTGTACACCGCAAAGGTCGTCATTCACCGCCACCAGCTCGACGACAACCTGATCTTTATCGCCCTTGTCTTTGCGACGGCATATTCGGTCATTCAGATCTACGAGACCCGCAATGGCGCGGGACACCACATCTGGGATGTCAGCAAGACCGAAGCTGTTGCGTTTCACAAGCTGAGCATGGTCGATCTCGCAGCGTACAGCCTATCCGTACTCTTCACCAAGGCTTCGATTCTCATCTTCTACCTGCGTTTTCCCCTGAAACGAACGGCCAGGATAGTTGTATACGTGGTCATGTTCGCCACTGTGGCATACTCGACCGCCGGCGTCCTCAGCTGGGCCTATCTTTGCACGCCAATGGAGAAGATCTGGGACATGGACTTGCCGGGGACCTGTGTTGATCGATCCATGTGGTGGCTAATGCTGTCCGTTTCCAACGTCGCTACCGACCTTGCTATTTTGTTGCTTCCCATATGGATTCTGGCACCTTTGTCATTGCGACTGGTCAAAAAGATCGAAATGACCATCTTTCTTATGGCGGGGGGATTGTAAGTTTATCTCTGGTGGCGCCTTTCGGACCATCACTAACATTTTGGCTAGTGTCCTTGGACCAAGTATTGTGCGCATGGTTATGATTCCCCTGGGCTTCCATAGCTCAGATTTTACCTGGAACGCCTCCATCAGCATCATTTGGTGGTAAGCCATCTCGCCCACGACTCCGTCTTATTCACATATACTGACTTGCTACAGCGTGGTGGAAGCCAACGTAGGCATTATCTGCACCTGCCTCCCTTTCCTCAAAGCCTTCATGAGGTACGTGGCGCCCAATATCGCCAAGCGCTTCTACGTGCCCGACGAGCCGCAGTCACCCACGGTCTTCGACCGTGCCGCGGCGCTACAAAGCCTACCGCCAATGCCCAAGTCCGTTCGGCGCAAGAGCTTTGGGCGGCAGCCCATCAACGATGTGCCAGACGCTGAGATGCAGTCGGTACACACGAATTGGCCCCTGAAGAATAACGAGCCGTTTGACCATGCCGAGTATCGCTGTGATAGGGTGTCGCATGACCAGAAGTCACCCCATACTGTGAAGCCTGTCGATGTTGCGGAGATAGTGTGAAGTGAGGGGTAATTGCTGTGTTATGCTGTGTTGGATGATACCCTTTCGTTTGATGCGTGCCGAGCTGTTCGGACACCGTCCAGATGTTGATGGACCTGGGCGAATTTGCTACGACCTATGCATAGTCTCGTAAGTCAATCGATGTAATTGTTCAATTTGATGCTGATAAAGTCGATCAGAAGAGATGTCATCATGTGAAATACAATATAGACCGAATGCCCAAACCGGCCTCCGGCTCAGTGTTTCATGCCATTCGGATATGTTTTTTGTCCGGGCATTTTGTGTTCTTTTGGTGGCGCACTGCAACCCCTTTTGGGTCAGTGGCACGTAAGCTCGACATCGTCGCTGGGAATCAACATCCCCGAGATGACGTCTGAAGAGATCGTGGCTCGACGACAATGGTATGAACTGAGAACGTTGAAGTAGGCATTGGCTGAAGAGATATGACGAAGCGGTCATACAGACCGTACAAGCAATCGAGAGCTTCAAATCTAGTCAGGGACCAATGTTCCGAAGCATGTCGTCCCCTAGGTCTCTAGACGAATCATAGTAATAAAACGATTGAAGAAATACACAAGCCTGATAAGAAATCTTGCCAATGCGATGCTTTATCATATTTAGCTCCGCAAGACTCCACACGTAGATTTTATAAACTCCGCCCGAACAGTCAATTTCGACGATGAAAAGATATGGGGGGATGCGCTCACGGTTCTTGTGCTAGTCGCCGCTGTGGGTACCCCTTCGGCGCCGATGGTTTCCAGAGAGGGCCTAGCGTTCTCTTTCGGCTGTGAGATGACCCTCGGTCTCGGTGGTTATACGAGCGCCGGCCGCCGAAAGGATTGATACCCTCCATCAAAACCGCCTCCTGAGCACGCCAACAACGCGCAATCTCGCGTCGCGAAGCCTGCCAGGGTGCCAAATTCCTGGAACACTGGCCAGGCCATGTGTTTCTCTGACTCACTATGCTGACGCTGGATCCTTTCGGTCGTATCGGAAGCCTATTTCCACGCAACCGAGTGGTGCAATTAGTTTGACAATGGAATCCAATCCGTCCGGCGCGGACGCCGGACAGGGGCCGCAGTGACGATGAGGGCCCGTCCCTTATCGAATATGTTTGTGTCCAGATTTTTCATGTCATTTTGACAGTCCAGAGTATTTAGCTCTTCTTCCTCCCTGTTGGTTGATCTAATGTTTGCCAAGCTTTGTTATGCGATTGTAATAGACAACAACTTCATCCTTTCCTCAAGACTCTGTTAACATTTTCCGAACCTTACGACTTCCACTCCTATACAGTGGGCGAATCAGACGACTATCGAACGAACCGTCAGCAAAATGTCGAAGCGGGAACCCCCTTCTTCCCCAGCGGACTCCCAAATGACCTTCACAGAGCCCCAAACACCCACAGCGACCAAGACAGACCTGAACAGAACAGACTATTCCTCCGATCAACCGTCGACGATCCAGCAATCCGATCCTGAGAAGGGCACCGGCGTCTATCCGCCCACCGGAAACACGAAACCGTCCTATCCAGGAAGCGATGCGCCGGACGGCGGCGTGGTGGCCTGGCTTGTGGTTCTCGGCGCGTGGTGCACCTCTTTTTGTAGTTTCGGTTGGGTAAACAGTATGTCGCCTCCCATGTAACTCTGAGGCTGAACCTTGTTTAACATTGCGGAAGCTAACGGAGCTTAGGCGTGGGAGCTTTCCAGGAATACTACCAGAACGATTTGCTCAGCAACTACTCGCCGAGTACCATTTCATGGATCCCGTCCCTTCAAATCTTCTTCATGATGGCCCTGGTAAACAACTAGTCTTTCGTTCTTTTCTCGCTCTGTACTATCAATATTGACAGTCTTCAGGGCCCCGTTATCGGCCAACTGTACGACAACTTTGGCCCTCGCTGGCTGATCCTCATCGGCACGTTCCTCCATGTCTTCGGCCTCATGATGACGTCCCTCTCGACGCAGTATTGGCAGATTCTTCTCGCCCAGGGTATCTGCTCCGCCATTGGTGTCGCAGCAATCTTTCAGCCAGCGCTCAACACCATCCATGGCTGGTTCAATGTCAATCGCGGCGCCGCCTTCGGCCTACTCTCTACCGGGTCTAGCATCGGCGGCATCGTCTTCCCCATCATGGTTACACGACTGATTAAGTCCGTTGGCTACGGGTGGGCGATGCGCATCTGTGCCTTCATGATCCTTGGGCTGCTCATCGTTGCTAACCTCACCGTCAAAGCGTTGCATCCACCGCGCCCGCAGAAGCTGACCCGGGAGCTGCTTCTCCGCCCCTTCAAGGAGTTTGAGTTCGTATGTGTTGTCATCGGCTTCTTTCTTTTCACTTACGGCATCTTTGTCCCTATCAACTATATCCAGGTCCAGGCGCTTGAGGCTGGCATGGATCCCAACCTAGCGCAATACCTCGTAGCCATGCTTAACGCTGGTAGTCTGTTCGGGCGCATTGGGTCAGGCATTCTGGGCGACAGAATTGGAAAGTACAACATCTTTATTGTGGTGTGCTACCTCACCTCGATCTGGATGCTCGCACTCTGGATCCCTGCCAACACAGACGCCGCGCTCATCGCTTTCGCCGTGCTCTTCGGCTTCTGCTCCGGCGCTTATGTGTCTTTGATTGCGCCACTCGTAGCGCAGATCTCGCCGATCCAGGAGATTGGCTTCCGGACTGGTATCACGTTCTTTACCAACTCTATTGGTGGTCTGACGACGAACCCAATCAATGGTGCAATTTTGGCTGGATCCGGCGGCTGGGTCGGCATCAAGGTCTTTTCTGGAGTGTTTTGCATTGCGGGAACAACGTTTATCCTCGCAGCGAGAATTCATCGAACCGGCTGGAAGCTAGTCGCTGCATTTTAGATGTTTGGGTCAGGACATTGGCGACAGCATACTGCATTGTTTAGCGAAAGGCGTTGTGCACTGTTACTGGCTTTAGATGCCAGGTGGACACCACTCATCTAGAATCTATACCCTCTTTTCACTCCTCTTGTTATAATATACGAAAAAAAAGGTCTGGCCAAACGTTTCTAATCCTGATACAACAACCGTGTTAGACATAGCTAGAGACAGAGATCTTGCCTCGGCGAATAAAGCGATGTCAAGTCTCAAGTCAACAGCACCCTGTGTCTGGCTGATGTAGTAAAACTCCATCACTCGGCATCTGACAAGCTCACGGCTATTGCTAGCCATTGAAGTCGACTTACAATTGAGAAACAAGGGCCTCCCAGGAATGTTTAATACTCCACGAGACCCTTCGTGGTGTGAAGCCCGTGAACCGTGCTTTGAGACGAAGCTTGAGTTGGTGAACCGTGTTGACAAACTAAAATGTTGTGGAAAGTCAATCGACCACCCAAGAGTGACGGCGACATTGGCGCAATTAAGTCGAGGACGTCATCCCCGAAAGCTCGAGACGGACAAACTAGAGTTTAGCAAAGCTACCTTTGAAGGACACCCTGGAGTGAACACTGAGGTCATAGAGGCTTCAAGGTTAACCAAAACTTACGAGGTTGACAGTTCGATTCAACAACCTAATAACTGACACCAGTGTTGTTGTCGTCGTCATTACTATCTTCCCACCCACCCAGGGCTTAAGTTGAGTTGCAAGTGGAGAACGTAACTGATGTCGCTGTTGAGTTGTTCATCGTTCAAGCTATGTTAGTCAGCTCTGCAAATAGACTAAAGAGTGAGTATGACCGTAGAGTAGCTGTTAAGGAGACACATCGGTCAAGTAATCAACGGCCGTTCAGTTGAGCTGGCTAAAATACTTTAACGGGTCTGGGCTTTGTTGAGTCCGCGCTGTGGTGCCTCTTATGGTTGGTATTATAGTCATTAGCGTAATGAAATTAGTGGCGGCTGTGTAATATGGATTAACTATTACGAGCCGATTTTGGTGGAAGATGACGGGTTATGATGTTTCAAAGTTTGGAGCGCCTACTCCGGCACTGAACCTGAGTTATTGATAAGACAACCAAATAATTCCAAATCCTGCATTTATACAACTGTGATCATCACAGGATCATAGTGGCGAGTCGTACTCTAGAGCGGGTAACGTAGCCACCCTTGCGTCTCTTTCTGCCTCGAACTCGCTTGGAAAGCCAACATAGCCCGGTCCAACCAGTGAGAACCAAGGGAACCGAATTCAATACCTGATAATGAAGTAAAATCATTCACTGCTTCTGACGCATAATTTTGCCTACATCGGTGCAATGGTCAACCCCAACCTCGTTTCGTCAGGCGTAGATGTCATCACTCAGGTTGATAACCACTTTCTCCCCTAATTACTACTACAGCGGCGCCAACCAGACTTGAGGCCCGGAAAAGATCCTGATTGGTTTCTGGATCGGAGAAAATGTTACGGAGAAGACTGGCACCAATAGAAACTCAACGGATCTGCATCCAGTGATTTTAATTGGAGTGCTTATTGAGATATATACCGGACCGGTGCAAAGAATTTCTTGTTTTGAATGTATCCCTCGGAACATATGTCAAGAAACATGCGATCTAGCACGGTTGACAGGCGTATTCCTCTCGAGAAGGCTGGTCATGGAGGACTGAAACGGACGTCTTCGTGTTTTGGCGCGTGTCTTGAGGGAGATACACGAAGATGTAAACGTCTTCCTTCACGCCAAGTATTAGTTGGTTAAACGAGTCATTCATACTCTAGACAGATATCAGCTTACAAGGACTCTATGACCTACTGCGATGCGTGTAAAAAGTAGATCAAGCCCAATACTCTACCGTGCGTTCAACTGTATTTTTTGCCAAACACCCTGCATAGTGGCACATGTAAACTGGACACCAGATGGGATAACCACACGGATAATGTAGAGTATATGTGGAGAGACAGTCTTCATCCCAAATCGTCTGTTCATTCGCTTCCGGAAAAACAAATTGTCAATTTATCAGCTTGATAAGTGTACGACATTACATAAACAGGCTTCAAATGCTCATCCAGGGAGAACCAGCATCATCGAAACAGCGTAAATCTAGTTGCCTCACGCTGAAGCCACCTACTCCTATCTAACTAATCCTCATCGTAGAAAACAAATGCTCTGACCTCAATACTCATCCTCGGCTCGCCGGTTCCCTCAGGCAATTCTGGGTCCTTGAAAGCACAATGAGGGACTCTTCTGGGAACTCCCGGCTTTGTGCTGGAGTCTACTTGTTTGAAGAACAACACATCGTCTGGCTGCTGTTGGTCCTTGAAGTACCATTTGTGAGGCGAGTTCGTCGGAGGACGCACTTCAACGGCCTCGGTGTCATGATCCGGAAATCGTACCGGCACAAACACCAGGTCCGAGTCAGGGATTGATCTGGCGTCGGAAACCGCGAAGGGATCCCGGGTAATGGGACGAATCGGTCGCCACATCTAGTTTTTTCTTGTTAGTCTTGACGATTTTGTGATCGTGGTATGGTACTTGCATTGATGATTTGGTATCGTGGCTTCTTGAGCAACTCTTCGGCTCTATCTCCTAGCCATCGTTGGGCGACACCTTCGGCAGCTGCAAAGGATTGGTCGACATGAACACCATACAGCGGCGCCGGACCTTTAGGGCCTTCGCCATCCTTGGGACCGCGACGGATGATGTGCGTCATGATGTGGACCAAGCAAGGTTTGGGCCTATGTGTGTCAGCAATAAGCTTGGTTAAGTTTTCTATGCCGAGTAACGGGTGTCCCAATCAGATCAGTGATTGGGGACTCACTCACAGGTTCTCAGTTTCCGACAAGACCTTCCAGCACAGCTTCTCCATCTCTGGATAGTTCACTCGTTTGATCTCTTCATCGTCGTCCCAGTTCGTCACTTGGCTCTCATGCTTTACGTAGTGGAACCCCTGGACGTCGAGTGTGAACTCATCTTCTCTGCCGGTGACATCGGTAATGGTCGTTGGAATTTCGATTTTAGGTTGAGGCTTGCCGGGCTCCGGGCTTTTCAACTCCCATTAGCTCAGAGCGATTCCTTCTGTAATTGACGCCTTACCCTCCAATCACCATAGGCACCAGAGGTACTCCGGGGTCATCGAAGTACTTGATCTTTGTTTTCACTTGTCGTCCTGGTTGTCCCATCTTGGCCACTGATAGATTTTGCTTGGTGATTTCAGTTAATGGCGCCATCTGCTTCGTAGGGAGAATCCTTTGGGGAAGAGGGGTCTCTCCTAGTTTTGAGAGGTGTAAGTTGCCGAACATGGTCGTATCTGTTTATCTCCTGTCGGCATTGCGAGTCAGGGTTAGGAGGATACCACGTACGACGACATGGCCACCCCGGTTGATGGTGATAGAGCATGCATCAACCCCATATCAATATCGCGGAGGGAGCTTGACCCAATGATTCGAAGCGGGGTGCACAGTTTAAATGGCGCTCATTAGATAAGCTAACCGAAAATCGTCGGCAAGACTTGAGAAGTACCTACTTCCAAACGTGCGTATAATAATTGTTACATGCCAAGAGATGACGTCCAATAGGCATTTCGTCGAAAGCTTGAACGCTCCAAGCACGAATGCCGAGTTTATGCTGCGCGGGCCGTTACCCCTCGATTACTCTAGCTTGTTGTGGAAGGTGTTCATGAATCGTGAAGGTTTGCAGGCTGTCAGTGAGACGGGCCATCCACAATGCGAACCCGACTTATCTATCAGTGATCTACGTGGGGTTCATCTGATGACATGTACTACGAACTAGGCCTTTCCCTGTGACTTGAATTAGTCTAATATAGTCTGACTTAATACTGTTTGTCATTAATCTTGACCAGTCGACTTAACGCTACACCCTGAAAATGTTCGCCATTAACCTGGTATCCTCTTTCTCTGGCCTTCGAACAGTTCAAGTTGTCCTGAATATGAGCTTGCGCTACTTTTACATTGATAGCGCAGCATAATTTCATTGCGTATCTAACAGAATTATATTTCATCTAAACAAACTTTGATTACTCAATCATCGTGATGTTCAGTAAGGATTGTGGGAGATCTACAACGTTCGAACGATCCGTCATCGGTGCTTGATCGCCTTGAATGCCCATCTATCTGTGGCCTGTGTTCCAATTTGGAAAGTAGAGACCCTGCTAGGTCGATTAATGCATTGTAATTATAGAGCGAGTGGACAAATCAAATTACCTGACATGCAGAGAATGCAACCTCGGGCAAAATACACTGTACTATGAGAAAGCTTTGGGCGACATCTTTACAAAAAAGGCAAACAAAGGCTCTCTGAATGATTTCGTTTATAAGTC
This sequence comes from Colletotrichum incanum, assembly GCA_001625285.1. Lineage (NCBI taxonomy): Eukaryota > Fungi > Ascomycota > Sordariomycetes > Glomerellales > Glomerellaceae > Colletotrichum > Colletotrichum incanum. The sequence goes on from LFIW01000808.1 coordinate 24,518, forward strand.
ATTAGGCATGGTCGCAGCTGCAACACAAAGTAAATCGTAAAGGCCATAGAGCTTATTAACTACTGCCGTGCTCTAGAGTCACTCAACTGACATGGTTGGTCGAAATAATAGAGCGGCGATGCTTGCTTGTGTCTTGGATTTCTCAAAGACTCGCCCTGGAAGAATCGCGTATATTGATGATCGAAGCTCAAAACATGCTGATCTCGAATTCGTTTATCATCAACGACCGTTTCTAAATGCCACTTGTATATGTGGAAACATACTGCTTAGTTGGAAGTCAATGTTCAGCTCAAAAAAATCACGTATTCTAAAATATGAGCTGCGCGTTCCACATCTTTATGCTGAAAGTTTCTCCGTTGAAGAGGGAGACGGAAAGATTTCAACTCTGTTTCAGTGGCAGAAAAGTTTCCCTCTAACCCCCATGTGAATGAGTTCTGTTGTGGACTAATTTGCCTGAGTGAATAAAACGATCTGTCAGCTCGAATCACATACAAACCATCAGTACCTGTCGTGCGACAGCTATGAGGAGATATTGCATATTATCATACACACTCAAAATCATCGAATTTCAACAAACAGTGAGACTTCTCTGTGCTAAGCTTTTCGTTACAAGCCTTGCGTGGAGCCTGGTCATTTCCGCTTTCCAACATATATAAGCAAAATTCACAGACAGGCTCTTTGGTGAACTTCATCAACGGTCGGGGTAGTCAGATTTATTTAAGTGTAGTCGGGAAGCCATGTTTACATACAATCATGCCAAGCTAGAGACTGGAGAAGCAAAGTGAGAAGCCACCGGATACAGAACCTTGTCCCAAGGACTTATAAGAAGCTGCCTCCATCCCTTTGTTTTTTCTTCATCCAATCCAGAAGATCTCAAGCGAAGCCATTGCTGATCACCCAGCTCACGTCGTCGTTGAAGGAGGCGGTGGTGTCAAAGGTGTGAACGCCGCCGTTGCTTGCGGCATAGGTCACATTGTTAAAGTGGCGGAAATATCGGGTGGGATAGCCCCAGGCTCGGATCGCGTCACCTTGGACGTTGAGCCCGGCCTGCGGACAGAACGTAGCATCTTCATGGAACTGCTTGGTGCCGTCATTGGCATTGAGCATGAGCTCGAAGTTATAATGCCGTATGTAACTGCCGGGGGTATCCTTGGACTCGAAAGAGAAGCAGGCACTATTCCCTAGGCCTGTCCGAACCGTCCAGCTAGCCTGCTGCTTGAGAGTGGTGCTGCTAGAAGACGAGACGATTTGGGTGTTCACCGTGGAGCCGGTGTGTGCGAGGTAGCGGGTCGTGCAGCACGCGGTGGTGGCCCGCAGCGAGACCGAGGAACCGACGGTGAGCGCCGTGCCGCTGGTCAAGGAGGCGGTGGCGTATTTGGCCGCTACAATGTTGGCCTGTACCGAGTTCTCGGTGGCGTCGGACGGATAGCCGGAGGTCATGACGCCCTCGTAAAACGTGCCCTGGCCGCTGATACTGTTGTCGCCGCCGATGCCGAGAATGATGGCGCCCTCTTTGCTCATGGGGTTGTATCCCGAAGCGCTTGGGCGCGCGCCGCTATAATATGTCGACAACGAGCCGGACGCAGCGTTGGCTCCGCGAATCGCCCACTTATTCGGACCTCCCTTGACGACCGCCGTGAGGAACCGGTTGGAGATGGACGGGTCGCCAGCGTTGTTGGCGGGGCTGGAACCAGAGAACAAACCATTCTCAAGATCAGCCATAATCCAAGGGCCACTGCCGGACCCAGTGCCCCAAATCGTGTTGTCGCCAAAGTAAATGGCCTCCATATGACCGTTACCCGTGTCAGTACTGCTAGTCTCGGCGTTGCCATAGTCAAAACAGCAGCCACCGTTGTAGTGGGTGCCGTCGAGGACGGCGTACATGCCCTCTGCCTCGTCGCCTCTAGCTGTGCCACTGACAGCGTTATTTCGGTAGCCGGTTCCGGGCGAGACAAAAACGCCGTACGCCTTCTGACCGTTCAGAGCGACGGGTGCGCCGATCGCGCTGGCAAGGTTGTCGTTGCCGTTGGCTTCCGGGCCACCGAAGGCGCCACCCGGAGCCTGGGTGAGGTGATTACCGCGGCCGGACTGGTCGTAAATCACAGTGATGAGGCATGTGGTCTTGGAACAGAAAGAGTCTTGGGCCGCAGCATTGGCGACGCCGCCGGCGGACAGCGGCGTGATGTTGGTTGTGGCACCATCAGAGCCGCGCTTCACCTGGTAGAGCGAGCCGCTGTAGGCACTGTACAAGGCGCGGGTGGTGCTATGGGCAGCGACGCATGGCGTACCGCCAGATGAGTAGATGTCGCATGGTCCAGCGGCGACAAGAGAGACCGTGGCAATAAGGCCGAAGGCGACTACGCTGGCGCGTTCGAGGCTGGGTCGTGAAAACAAAATCATCTCTAATCACCTTGGGAGGGAGGGTATGGCAGGAAAGGTGAGATGAGAACGCCTGTGAGTCTTTTAGTTTACTCAATGAAAAGCTGGCACGATGTGCGCTTTTAAACTGTCTGGTGTCTGACCTTTGTCACTCGCATCTTCATCCAAACTGCTAAGACGGCAGTCTGTGTGCCAGATTCAGAGTGCCACGCGATACCAAGCTGACGAGAAATTCCTCCAATAATAGCGGATGAAGACAAGCTTCTGTTGCCATCTTAACATGTGGCCCTATACGTCTGTTCAACTTGTGATAATGGGGTGGCATTTGCGATGAAGCTTGGGCAGCGAGGTGGCCGGGCTGCTCCAGGTCACGAGAGTGGAATAAAGTACGGAAGACCGGCACCAAGGGTCGCATTTCTCGACACAAGCTGAAGCGGTCCAATAGAAGCATGCATCCGGAAAATCAGAGCCGCACGAGTAGATTTCCAATGCAGAGGAAGACTTTCTCCATGTCTAAGGTGTCCCGGGCGTCATGGCGAGAGGGACACCTTCCCTAGTGCTGGCTATGTAGGTCTCGGAGCTTTGTCTTTGCGTGCCGCTGCGCGCCACCAAAACCGCCTCAGCATTGGCTATTTTCTTGGCGAAATGTAGCTAGATATGCCCGTCACGATCTACTAGTCAGGTTCCATGGTTGGACCATCATCCGTGCGGTTAATCGTGGGTGGTGTAATGCTGTCACGTAGTGAGGATTTGATACAGCAAGGAGACGGCCGCGCGGACGCTGCAATTAGACCCCAGACCCCAGACCCCACGCGACCAAGCAGACACCTTACCCCGCGTTCGGGCTGGACTCGGGGGTAAGGTACATCGACCAATTTACCCAGTGTTGAGCGAAGCGCTCGTTCATCAATATATGATGAACCTAGGCATGTACATAGACCTTGCTTGTTTGCAGACTGGCGTTCAACGCTAAGGAAAGCTTGGTACGCGTTTTGCCTCTTCCTATTCGTTCGCGTAGTTGAGGTTTTAGACCATTCATCGATCGCCAAGAAGGATACAGCTGACCTGATCGACAAGCTGTGCGGGACTTGGCGAGGCTTCACGCAACTTCGGGGGTTCCAAGGGAGAGGGGGAAGGAGGTCGTGGCTAATGTGAAGAAGACACCTAAGAGTTTGTGTGAGTTTGGAAATTATAGCAAAGTGAGATTCGGCACATTTTACATGGAAAAGACATTTGCTGGACTTGGTGATTCATCGAACGTAGTTTAAAGACAGCTTCCGAAAACGTTTATGAAAAGACTCAACCGCTGGTGAGTCAAGGGAGCATTATAATAGTAATTACGGATGATAAACAAAAACTGGCTCTGGGTATTCAAAGAGATACAACCACTTTCTTCGCCGAAACCCCCTTGTAGCTCACACCAAACGCCTCCTGAATAGACCCGAGACCATTACCAACAACTTCCGCCTTCGGAGCGGGAACAAACCTGCCCTGGGCCATAGCGCCAGGTAGGAAGTCTTGGTAAATGGCCGCGCCCACCTCGTTCGCCATCACGTCACTTCCCCAAATGAACTTGCTCCGAACCCCGGAAAGCTTGCCTTTGACAGTAGCTGTGACACTCTCGGAGGTCAGCGCCCAAAGCATGGACATCAAGCCAGTCATGGTGGTGGGCGGCTTCCCCGGCCCGGCAACGCTAGCCTGGGCAACAAACTTTCGCCCCTTGGAAGCTGCGATGATGTTGACACAAGGGATGAGGGAATTGGCTCCAATGGCGATAGCGCCGGCAGATGTGCGTACTTGAAAAGACGAGATAATGTCTTGGACAACTGTGGGGCTGCGATAATCAAATGCTTCTTTGGCACCGAGGGTCTTGAGGTATTCGAAGTTCTTTGGCGACGCCGTTGCGATGACCTCGTATCCCGCACCAATCGCGAGCTGAATGGCGTTACAGCCCACGCTAGTCGACCCGCCCCAGACTAAAAGAGTCTCACCGTTAGGCTTCGCGTCGAGCTTCGGATGTTGCAAGTTAAGATAATCCTTCGCGAAGAGGCCAGAAGCGGCAGTCGATGCACCGAGGGGAACCACACAGGCCTGCTCGAAGCTGATAAAGTCGGGGATCGTCGAAGCGAGATTGGCTCTCAAGACAACATAATCTTGGAAAGCGGCTTCCGATGTCTTGTTGCTGCGTTTGTCGAGGCCGACGGCGTGGCCAAGGACGCGATCTCCGACCTTGAATCGTTTGGCATTGACGCCGGGGCCGACCTCAACGACCTCACCGGCGACGTCGTTACCCAGAATCATTGGGTACTTGACCCATTCATACATGAAATCACCGGTTTCTTGTTTGATCCAGTCGACGGGGTTGACGGCAACAGCTCTGTTACGAACGACGATTTCATTCTCGCCCGGTGGAGTGTAAGGTGCGGATCTGAGTTCCAGAGGCTTGACCTTCTTGCCGGTGAGCCATGCAGCTTGGTTGTCAGGCATTGTGATTGAGGTGGAATTGCTCGGCGGTGAAAATGAAGAATCGATTTATAAATAAGGTTCAATATTGCACAAGGCTGAGATGCTTGAGAGGGTAGACAAATGACGTTGGGAATGTGGTAGTCCGAATTACCATCTATGAACGGGAACATAGGCATGTTAAATAGGTAAGTTGGTGGTCCTGAGCTACTGAACTCGATGAAAAAATTCAAAATAGTTCCAGATAAGTGCATCATAGACACTGACAGAGATTGAATCTCGACTGCAAGAATTGCGTGCGTCTTGCACTTGATACAAATTTGAGCAGTCGGGAGATCGGTTTATTTCTCATCTGGCGCAGGATGCATCCTGAACGGGACTAGGGCCGTCACTCACGATTCCCAATTAACCCACAGGACGACGTGGAAACGCAGCGGCTTGTGGGTGTGAAGGAGCGCCCGGCGCTACTTCCAGGCCGTATCTTACCGATTTCTCAATGGAGTCATTCGCTCAGCTTACTCTGATGTCATGGGTTGGAATCCATTCAACCGACTGGCTACGACACGCCACATGGCTGATTGCTTGCGTGCGGCACAGGAAAAGTTGCTCCGAGCTAGAAGATTTCATAATATAAACTCCGGAAATGATGGGAAGAAAGTGGTTTTTTTTTAAAAAAAAAAAATTTATTCTTTTGCTTTTTTCCTAATCCTGAACCCACGTGTAAGTAGAGTTTTGGAGTCAGTTGAAGCTCCCTTTCGACCGCCATCTATAAAGTCTGGGCCCCAGCTACTGTGCTCGTCATTGCACGCCCCAATGACATTCAACATGATCTCAATCAGAATCAATCATTTTTTGTGTTGTTCGTTCTCTACGGGATGCATCTCTGTCCCGCTGTTCCTTTTCAACGAGACGTACGTAAAGAAACGATAGTCATGGACTATTCGCATTTGCCTGTATGATATGTTATCTGAACCAAACCGCTATTTTTCCGGATTGCAGATGGGTCTTTGGTCGTGGGGATTTTTATGGGCTCACATATCAGCGTTTCCAAACACTGGAGAGATAAGCAAAACCACAGAACTTGTCAACAGCAACAAGCTGGAAACCAGAATCTTCATGTCTCCGTGATACTTTATTTGAAGCTAAAGTTAATATACAGTAGAATGTACCAGGCCACACATTATTTCCATGGCTCGACGCCAACCAATGCGTTGAGTGTGCAGTCGCTTTAGCACCTCCGCCCAGCTCTTAGCCGGAACGATGCTCTCGGCTCCGAGATTCAAGCAGAGCAGGCGAACTGGAAGTTGAGACCCCCATTAGCAGCCCTGCTGCAGCTTACTCCGCCACCAATCCCGCCATCCGTCGGCACGGGGACGCAGGTCTCAATAGTCTTGTTGGTGTTCCTGTCCACGACAGCGGTAACCTCAGGCTCCGCCGTGATAGGGATGTTGTCATCCACACAGGCGAGCTCGAGGTTGTAGTAAGTAGTGTTGGTAACATCATCGGTGATGTTAAAGGGATTGCGGCAGATAGGATCGAAGACGTAGGTGTTCCAGACTCTGACGGCGGTCCAGGTCGCTGTTCCCTTAATGGCACCACGGCTATCGCACACCTCGGCAACCTCTTGTGTGGTGGTGGGGGTGAATGGGCTCCAGGCGACGAACTGGTTGCCGTGGGGGTAGTAGAATCGACCCAAGTTAATGGGCGGGTAGGCGGTATTCTTGGCCGAGGCAATGGCCAAGAAGGCGGCGGCGGAGATGAGAGTAAATAACTGCATTCTAATGGGTGGTCAATCTTGGAGGGTTGTTTTCAAGGCTAGACAAGATGCTGAGGGTGGATGGTTGGAGTGGCTGGTCTAAATGCCAGTGACGAGATTCGCCCGGCCCTTAAATACCCCAACGTGCAGAGAAGCTCTTTTACCCTGGCAAATGCATGCCCGAGCAACGCGTCTAGCGCGATCCTTTGGTGGACACGGAGGGAGGTTGATCGATGCCGTTGCGTCCTATGGAACTCTCGAGGCCCGCAGTCCTCGCATGCCATGGCAATCCGTTTGTTAGTTTAGGCCAACATGCCCAGCTCCGAATCCCACCCTACTAAATCAAGTACCAGCAAAGACCAGTCTTCCATATCCTCATGTATTCATTGAGGCTTCCGCGACGGCATGGATGTCCGCGCTCCAGAACGGCCAAGTATCAAAATTTGAGAGTTTTCTGAGGAATCTAGACATCTCGTCATTCCACCTCCGTTTCGCTGCCTGGCTTGTGGCACAACGCGGCAGTTAACCGGGAATGGCCGCTGGCTGACTGCAGAATCGCCTGACTACTGCAGAAGAATTCTGCTAAGCGGGCTGTCACTGCACCTTGGGCAGGCATTAGCTGGTACGATTAGTGGTCTAGCGCCAGCACTAATAAGGGCTTTTCGTACCCCCACTAAGCTCGTGCAAAGTCCACGATTACAACACTTTACATTCATACTAGTTGCTATATCACTTGGCTGTTCCTATATTCATATCATAATGGCAATTGTTCGACTCTCCCTGTTCACTGTAGCTGTAAGTAGTAGCTATTGCTACTGTTAGCTTCCTAGGAGACAAGCCTGCCACACAGCCAGCCCGCCTTGCAACGCTGCTGCAAGATACGAAGAAGAGCTGCTGCAGAGGACCGCAATTGTTCGCGCGTTGTGGGGCCTGGATGAATCCTTCTCGTATCGGCGCTTTATTTTTTAATCTCTTCGTCCATCTGCCGTCATAGAATTTGGGCGGCAGGCTGGCGAGCATCTCTGTGAAGGGCCAGGCAGGTATTGGACGGAGAATAAATAGGAACTTTTGTCCTCCTAGATGGGAAACGGAGACTGGTCTAGCTGCATTGCTGCATGAAGAAATAATAGTGCAAGCTCGGAAGGGAAATGGGGAACACTTACTTCCCCTTTCGAATTTTCTTTGTGTTTAGCCCATCATCATCGACCTACGGCTCCCAACCCCTCTTCGATCGCCCCGGATGAAGCGGTTGTCCGCGGGCTTCCAGCTAGCAGGGGCATCAGTCCAATTTCTAAGGGGGCAGTAAGCTGCGACAGTCCTTCTAAGAGTGATTTGGGGCTTGGCAGAGGATATGGACCTCGGAGGTAAGGAACTGCCGCCTTTGCGAGTCAGATCTCGCCGCCCGCCAGCCCGCGACCAGTGGGTGATAATGTTCCCCTTTGTTAAACAACCGACAACATTGGATATCGATCGTGTCAATGTGTTTTGCTACACTGTTTAGCTTGTCTTTCAGAACTCAGTGAGCCTGCAAATGCTCTCCAAGCATGCTGGATTCAAGCTTATTGACTTCTTTCAATGGCACTAAATGCGACCGTCGCATAGCAAGCGCTTGACATCGCTGATGTCTTTATACTTCTTCAAGACACAGTATCCACTCAGAAACATTACATGGTTTGCATACATCGGAACGGAGCATACATTGCATCCAAGTTGATAATAATAGCGCGTCTTGAAGACGTCGTCAATTCGCTGGCTGTCCGAGATTTCGTCACAACCTTTTGGATATCATGAATTCCGTGACTAGTCATCCTGAGATTCAGTATAGCAAAGTGATTCTTCCTGAATGTTCAAGAACAGCATAGATAGCTTCATATTTCAATTCTTGTTTTACCATGTGAGTTGTTGGCTATATTGACAAGCAATAACCGTATTAATTACATCCCTTAAGCGTTATATGTCGGCAAACACTGAGCTATGTGGTGGCGAACTCATTAAGGCCCCAGGATATAAGTTCGTAGACGCGCAACACCCTACAGGCGGCGCAGGGACTTCATGCTGCGTCTAGCAGCAGAGCTAAGGCACTGGGAGTACCACTCGTTCTGGACAACGCAAGACGTACCGGCAACGCAGGCAGTGGGACCAGTCCAGTTGTTGCCTCCGCATTGGCCCCATTGCTGAGCAGTCTCACCTGAAGGGGCGGTGTTCTCCTCGGTAGCGGGCTCCTCGGCAGCAGGCTCTTCCACGGTGGCGGGCTCCTCAACAACGGCGGGCTCTTCCTCCTCCTCCTCCTCCTCAGTAGTCTCTCCGGCATCGGTGGCAGGGGCGGGTGTCGCGGCGGAGCTGGCTTCGAGGTTGGAGGGACCAGCACTACCCTTGACGAGGCTTGCAACGCCGGTGGCAGCGACGGGCTCGACGAGGTAGTCGGTAAGCTTGGAGAAAGTTGACAGAGCGTTGGTTCCAGACAACGCCTTGAAGTCGCCGCTGCTGGAGTCGACGCTGTTGACGGCACAGGCACGGCCAATCTGCGACTTACAGGCACTGGCAGTAGAGGCGTCGGGGACATTGAAGCTGTTGGAGAAAGCTTCGCCGTTGTAAGGGGTATCGACAGCCTCAAAAGCGTTACCCTCAATGAGGGCAACAGTGCCGGAGTACAGCTCAAAGGTGTGGCCCTTCATGTTGCTGAATAAGTTGTTGGTGGCTTGGAAGGTACCGCCATCGCCAAGCTTGGGGGCGCGGCCAGAGACGTCATGGAAATAGTTCTTGTCCAGAGTGATCTGGTCACCGTCACCGTTGAGCATCATGGTCCAGTAGTGGTTACCGTTGCAAGTGGCGGAAGTCTCGGTGACACCATCGAACTCGTTGTTGGAAATGGTCGCGCGGGAGCCGTCGTAGTGGCTGACGATGAACTGACGACCGACTAGGGAGAATTTGCAGTGGTCAATCCAGACACCATCGTTACCACCCTGAAGGTCAAGAGCGTCGCCTCCCCAGACAACGCCAGGGTTCAGGTTGGTGATCTCAAGGCCCTGGACGATGACGTTCTTGGCGTCAGCCTTGATGCGAAGACCCTTTCCGTTGAGAACACCCTTGCCACCAACGCCAAGAATGCTTTTGTTGCTGCCGACAATTAGGGGCTCGGTGCCGGCAACATCGTAGGTAACAGTAGCAACGGTGTTGTCGGAGCTTCCGCAGGAGAGGTCTCCGAGATAGAGTTGACCGCCGTTGGTAGAACTGCAGCTCTTACGGTCGCAACCCTCCCCGGTGGCAGACTTGCCGGTGAAGTCGTACTCCTTGTCGATGACGATCGTACGAGGAGTGTCATCGGATAACCACTCGGCGAGCTCCTCGGCGGAAGACGGAGTGGCAGCAGCCGCGTTCCCACCACCGGTAACGCCAGCAGCGAATCCGTAAGCCTTGCCGACGACAGCCTGGGCGGAGGCTGTGGTCGCGGCTGCTGCTGCAAGAATGACAGATGTGGAGAAACGCATATTGTCAAAAAAAAAACCAAAAAAAAAAAAAAAAAAAAAAAAAAAAAAAGGGAAAGAGGAAGAAGAAAAGCATGG
>LFIW01000814.1:0-157145 GCA_001625285.1 Colletotrichum incanum
CAGCGATAGAGGGGATATCCGACGATACGACGGGGTGTCTAACTCTGTCATTATGACGTGGCAGATAACGTTTGAGCAGATTAAACGGGAGCAGCCGCGGGCAGCCAATCTTCTTTCGCTGATGAGCTACTTTTACGCACAAAACATCCCTGAGTATATGCTGCACAACTATAATAGCAGCTTTGCGGATAAAGAAGACAGCGACGACGATGACGATAACGACGACGACGACGGGGATTTTGAAGACGACTTACATGTGCTCTAGGGCTACTCCCTTATCTTGATGACAGCCACATCGGGGTTTTGTGAGATGCACTTACTAGTACAGTTTTGTATAAAGGTCTGGATTTCGAAATTTGGTCGCGCAAAGCGATGGAAGAGACTCTTCCTCCAGTCCGCCTCGTAACACTTTCTATCGGGCGTCTTTGAAACGTGGGAGCAGTGTCAAACGTTAATGCCCTATGTAGAACCACTGTTGAACGTAAAGCCGCCAGGAGAAAGCGACCGGTTAGAATGGAGCGAGCTACTGACGAACGTGTCTCAGTACTTACTTATGCTGGGTAAATATAATAAGGCTGAGGCGGTTGTAGAAGAGGCTGTGCGAGTTCGCAGGGAAAGCCTAGGTCAGGAGTACCAGGGCACGCTGATCAGTATGGCTAACCTGGCGGTGATATACAGGAACTAGGGCCGGTGGGAGGAGGCTGAGAAGCTATTTTCTCAGGTAATAGAGACAAGTAAGACGAAGCTTGGGGCCGATCATCCCTATACGCTGACCAGTATGGCCAACCTGGCGTCGACATATAGAAAACAGGGCCGGTGGGAAGAGGCTGAGAAGCTAGACATTCAGGTGATGGTGACGAGAAAGACGAAGCTAGGGGCTGATCATCCCGACACGCTAAAAAGTAAGGCTAGCCTGGCATCGACATACAGGAACCAGGGCCGGTGGGAAGAGGCTGAGAAGCTATTTTCTCAGGTGATAGAGACGAGTAAGACGAAGCTCGGGGCTGATCATCCCGACACCAGGTCCTCCCTTTCAAATATTGAGGGGCGGGAAAGGGTTCCAGTTGCGAAGAGGCGAATCATCTTTAAGGTTCCGAAGCGGAAGAAGCGAATCAGCTTTAAGCGAGGGTTATGTAGACGATGAGCGCTCAGCTAGAAACTGATGAATGCTAGTGAATAAGTGTTTACAACGTGCTTTTACTGTATGCTCCTGTATCGGCCGCGTTTTGGTCGAGGTGGCCTCCTGAACGGCTTACCAGTGGGGTTTTGGTCCGCGGCCATTTCTGGCTCTATTAGGGGTTGCTCCCCGGGTACTTCGTCACTACAAGTGTAATCTGCCAAGCCAAGTAAGCCACGGCTCCACACCACCACTACTAAAGATGTTAACTAGAATATTTCGCGAAGCCCATTACGCCTTTTACTGTACTGATACACATTAATAATCATCAACATTAAGCTCTCATTTGAGCATTTGACTTGCTTTCTCCACTTCTTCTGCTTGGTTGCGCTATTCCCACAAATGACTCGGTACAATGGCGAGAAGCAAACCAGATGCTTTGTGTTAGCTGGCGTCGTCGACGACCAGTATTTCAGCGCTCATTGTGTGACCGTATTGCCTTGCGACCAGCCCACGGCCGTGACTTTTTGACCTATATGTCGGCCATATAGTTGACTGCATACGCAATGTGTTCCGCATTGGTCTATATGTCGTCAAGCATGGCCAAAGGTACGTTCACCCCTGTTCCAGGAACCAACAACACGGGGTTGTTCCCCTTAACAAAGCTGGGGGGTATGAAAATGGCAGATCTAAGCTCTTACTCAGTCTTCTGGAAAGATGGGTCGCCGGTATCCGCCTGGGGGAACACGGTCTTCGACTGCTCGGGGTTGGTCTGGTTGAACGAGTTGATCTGGCCGGGTGAATCTGGGCTGTTGATAGTCTTGACCTTTGTACTGCTGGCCTGCAGATCCTGCTGCAGGAATGACAAGCCGTTAGAAGTCGTGTGGGTCGGGGACCGAGGCCTCCCTTGAGAGACAACACGGCATCGGGGGTATCCTTTGACGTGCTCGTTGGTGACGTGCTGGCCAGCTGAGATGCCAAGTTGCCCAGTTGGTTTTGCACAACTGGAGCAAAGATTCCGATAGGGTTCAGGTCTTTGACGTTGAAGGGTTCAGCCAAAGGCTTTTTGTCCAGCCACCCTACAGAATTCTGGAAGTGTCGGTAGAGCTCATCGCTAAACTTGCATCTGTGTTGTACATGGTTGTGGCACTTTCGATTGCCTTCACGTAGGGAATGTGCCACTGTCACTCAGCCTCGTACATTAGGATGAGAGCGAATCTTCTCATGCTTAGTGAGGTCGCATGGACGCCTAAATATCTTGTTTCAGCCAGGTTCGCCGCACTTCTTAGGTGCGAACTCCTCTTTGCTCGTTTTCCTTTTGCGGCGGGCCATGAAACGCATAATCTCTATACGGCGCCTTTCAAGCAGGCTTTCTCGACATGAATCAGACTGTGAACTCGCTAGCTCTCTATCGCGATCACAGATATACTTTTGATAGGGCTAGCAAGACCACTATGTAAAAGTTTACAAAGGCACTCGATCTTGTATACATAGCCGTGTTCTAATACCTGCTTTCAATTACTTGCAGCATACAATGCGCTACGCAGGAGGCCAGCCTGGATTGATTTCACAATGCCCCGGCACATTTGAAAGACCACGAGTAACAAAAACACAGATAGAACCCTGTTGCAGAATATGCCCTGCCTGCTGAGTGCTAGGTTCAGAGTGACTAGGCTCGCCATCTGCTCAGCTTTGGTCACACTCGGCTTAGGTTTAAGCGGCTACAGCTCAATCCCGACACTCCATGAGAATTTGGAAGAAAACTTAATTGCGAGTGACTACAAAAGTAATAATACGAAAATTGAATAACGAGAGAATGCGCCCTAGTCGTAAATCGTTATGTGGGACGTTACACATCGAGTCGAGACGGTCTCAGCAGTGCCCAGTATCCAACGTACCTGATGTCAGTCTGATGATACACCTCATGACCCAAAAGCAGGAAACCATCCAAATAAAATAAATCAAAGTCCTTCATCTCTGCCAGAGTCTCCCATATCTGGTTTTATGTCTGGAATCTCAGTTAGAGAAAAGTTCCTCATCATCGCCTTCGCTCTCCTCAAGCTCACTTTCCCCATCATAGACATTGCCACTGCGCAGATAGTCCCTGAATCCACGGCTCATTTTTACCACTGCCCGAAGATGCTTATCCGTAACACAGATTCGCTCGATTTCCTCTTCGGCAGCATCGCTCTCAGCAAGAGCCAGCGCAGTCTGCAGCGCGTTCCGAATCTCACGCCCGTTCCAGCGCAGAGCACGAACATCGCGCGAATCATACGCATACTCTCTTGTAGCGACGGCGACCCGCACGCGCCCGTTTGAGTCCCTGTCCAGTCGTTCAAAGTTGTTGGCCCAGATGCGCTCGCGGTCGACGTCCGTCAGGTTCTTGTAGTGTAGCGCAACGTGGATGCGCGACGTGAACGCCGCGTCAAACGCCTGGACACGGTTCGTCGTCAGGAATAGCACGCCGCGGTAATACTCGAGCGCGCGGAGGAAGACGGAGACGAGGCCGTTCCGCGCAATGTCCTTGGCGCGGCGGCGCTCGAGGTAGACGTCGGCCTCGTCAAGGAGGACGAGAGCACCGAAGCGCTGACCCAGGTCGAGGAAGTAGGAGAGATTATTTTCAACGCTTCTCGAGTCGACACTAAGATCACCCGACGTCAGGGAGATGAGCGGGCGGTTAGTCAGCTCGGCGACGCACTCAGCAGTGCAGGTCTTGCCAACGCCGGGGGCGCCGTGAAGGAGGAATATGCGGCCCTCGCCCTTGTTCTTGACAAAGTCGTTGGCCCAGGGCGAGACTTTGCCGGAATCGGCTGCGGCGAACTTACCGATGAGTGCCTTGACGGTCATTTTGATCTCGTCGTCGAGGACGAGATACTTAAAAGCCTCGCGGTCGGTTATGACGGGCTTCAAGTACTCAAGGTTCAGGTGCCCCCAGCGTCGGTCTCCAAGGAGAAAGCCTGGAATGACCTTGGTGCACGCGATATAGAATATTTCATTGGTCGGAGCCGGCGAATCTCGGAGACTGATGTTGTCGAAGTCAGCAAACGGTGAGAAGTCTGTGCGGTCGACCTCGGCGGCACACTTCTCGCAGCCGCAGCGTGGGAGGAAGTGAGGCAAGTGGTCTTGCGGCGGTGGGGGTGCGTGAACCGGCACCGTGTTCATCGGTCTTCCTCGAGGGATTGGTGGAGCGTGTCGGTTCTCCGGGGCACGCATGCTCAGTCGATCGTAACCCTCAGCGTCACAGATCACCCGTCCGGTCATCTGGGATTCATTAGTTCAAATGCCAGATAAGAATGCTGCTAATGAGAGCACATACACAGCCTGAGGGTCCGCGAGACATGGGCCCTCCGCGGAATCCCGGGTGTGACGGCACAAGCAAGCCATCGTATTCCATGTACGTCGGCCGCTGCAGGAGTTCCCAGTACAGTTTTCCCAACTTGATCTGCTTCTCGAGCATTGCTTCCGGGTTATCTGGGAACAAGCGCGCTGGTATGATGTCCAGCGATTGGATGACCTGCTCGCCGGTCCATGAAGGGATGCTATTTTGGTCCATCGTGCGGACGATTCGATTGTGGCGAAACTCCAGGTACCAAGAAACGACTTGGGCCTGACGGTTGCGACCGTCAGTTGCGATATCCTGTGACACTTTGCTGATGACATGTGGCTCCCAAAGACCGCCTTGCTTGACGTAGATGACCTCGCCAGGCTTCAGAGCCATCCAGTAGTTCTCAAACGTGGCAACCGGGACACTGCGCTGGTGCCGCTCTTGTTCCTTGCGAACGGACTCTCCCACCGCCTGCTCGATGAATCCGAGGAGCACATCCACATGCTCCGCTGTCAAGCGAGCGTACTCGGACGAATGGATGCCAGGTTGGTGGTGGCGGTACCTTTTTAGAGCTTCAAGGTGGTGTATGATGACGCGGTAGGGGGCTTCGATGGTGACCGTGTCTCCAAGCAAGTTGACATTGGGATAGTAAGCCACGACTGCCCTTAGGGCGTTGATTAGGTACTCTGAGTGAATGATCATCTGCGTGCGTTCGATCCTAGCCGGCTTCATAAGGCCCTCATCCTCGCTCTCCGACGATGCCGAATCGTAGTAGTCATCGCCGTTGTTATAGTCGTGAATACGTCGGGTTCGGGGTGGGCGTCTGGTGTTGACACTGGTCGAAACCTTGGTAACGATCTCAAGGATGGATTTGACGCTGTGTTTAGAAGCGTTCTCTCCTTTTTTCCCATAATTGGGTATTTACTTGAAGGGAGTAACGCTTTCCCGGGCTGCTCACGTTAGGAGAGTCCCTAAGAGATGATATGGAACTGGTGCTTACTATCAAGGACTTTGCCACCAATACCAAGGTACTGCAACACGTAGAGTACGTCTGCTATTGGCTTGTTTTCGGATGCTTGCTTAACAACCAAGGCCTGACTGTCCTTCGACACGTGTCTGAAACCAACCTCCTCGAAGCTAGCTATAGAGCCAGTATCGTCGTCCACGATCTGCGACATGTTAGCATTGTTTCACGCCTTATAAAGACGTAGACTGTTCATCAGCAAGCCCACCTTGTCATTCTGACCACCCATGGCGATGAATGTGAGTTCAGCTTTCTTGTAAGTATGGAGCAATCTAGACGGAGAATAAGGTAAGAGAAGAGGAGGAAGCACGGAAGAAACACGATCAGGCCACAGCAGGGGGGGCAGTCCTTTTTGAAGCCTGGCGGCTCATTGCGGCTCTTCGTTCCATCAGCGAACAGCAGCAGGCTGTAAGCTGATGGAAAAGACATGGCGTTGCAACGTCATTGGCGCAGAAGATAGGGCGAACAGTCACCCCGCATCGAGGCATCGATGGTGGCCTCACAATGAGCGATTGGCGACCGAGAATGGAGTTGCACTAGGCTTGCATGAGGCTGGTTATGGTGTAAGACAACCAGGCAACCAACCCCGCCTGGAGCTCTTGAGTGCACCCTGTTGCCTGAACAGTCGTGAGCTGCCAATAGGCATCAAGGCTGACTGGACTCCAAGCAGGAAGACTCCAACTCTGAGTCGAGCGCGCATCACGCCACGTAAACTGAATTGATTGTTCTCCTATTAGATATTGACTTAATACCCTCCAGCATCGTTGGGCCATGTAAAGATATCACAACGGACGTCAATGCTGGAAAGGTAGATATTGATGATACCCTGATTCCGGAACGTCAGTGACAGCACAGAATCTCTTGCCTCTGGGACTCAGATCGGCGGTAACGCAATAGCGATCTAATTTGTGAGCCTGCAAGGAACATATTTGAAAACCCAGGCCTGATGAGCACGGATAGCGTTGCCTGCTCTCTCGAAACGTATGCCCCTGAAGTGTGTACTCGAACTCCTATAACCCCGTACGCTAGATCCATGCCCGCACCCCTTGACCCCAAAACCCTTTAACTCCATTCCAAATGCAACGGGGATTTGTAGGCAAATTATTGATTGCTCGCAGCCCTTGTAGTCGTATTGACGTTGCTGGCATGCGCGAGCAGGAATTTGCAGCACGTCAGGGTAAGCTTACACGCCTTCGTCCAGCCGTCATCCTGAGCAATCCCGAGCTTGATACTCACGTCCATGATTTTGTCGCCTTCGATCTTGTACGGAAGACTGAGTGGATGGCCATCGGCTGCCGTCTGTCGATGTACAAAAGCACCAAGCTGCCGCACTAGTTCGAGGAACGCCACCATGGCGTTGTCGAACTTGCGGTGCATGAAAGTCAGGCCCAGGGGCAAATCTCCGTTAGAGAAAAGCTCCATGACGTACTTCTTCGGGGCTGGTGGTGGCGCGTTCCGGTGCGAACCTAGACGGCTAGCAGTTGGGGACGGTAGCTCGTATCGAATAATCTTCGAGGTGCTTCCCATAGGCTGCGGTTCAAACCCATCGAATTTGTAACCTAGCTTGTCCGCCACGGTAACAAGCAAAAGAAGCGCATGTCCCCATGCCGCGTTGATCTCAGGCCAATCAACTGGCTTGTTGGACAGTCGGCCCAGTCTCAGTCCGTTGATAGTAGCGAAAGTGCCGTCGTGACTGATGCAGAAGGTGTCATTGTAGACATTAGAGCGTTGTAGCTTCTCAAGAAGCTGTGCATCGTTGTCGAATTTGGAATTGGTGCTGTCGCGCTCGTTTTGGAAGTCGGCAAGCTTCGTAGCGAAGGCATTGCGTTCGCGCCAAAACTGTTCTTCTTCACGGTCGAGCTGCTGAGATTCCTCCTCTAGAGCGACGATCTCGGCATCGACAGCCGCTTTCTCTTGCTCCAAGCGCAGAAGTTCAGCCATTGCCTTGGCCTCGGCATCCTTTGCCTTCTTCAAGGCCTCGTCCTGTGCTCTGACGTCCTCCTCGCTGGGCTGGTCGCCTTGCACTTGCTTTAGAAATCCGACGTAGGCGTCGCGTTCCCTTGCCGCGACATCCAGCTTCTTTTGTAGACCTTCTACCAGCATGTCGGTGCATTCGACACATATAGGGTGATCGATATCGGATCGCGCGGAAAGAATCTCGAACAGCTTGCTGATGCGCTCCATCTCGTGTGCTTTGCTACCGCCGCGTTGTTCATCTTGACCTTTCGGGCTACTTTTTGTGCCTTTGGAAGACTTTGCATTCGCCGAAGGGGACTCAGGTCGCGAGAGAACCGGCTGGGCAACTTGTGATTCCGTGAGGTAGATGAAGGACATGGTAGAGTCTCGTTGCGCTGAGTTCGATGGAACGCTGCCGTGGCGTTTGAAGGTCGCGGATGCCGCATTTTGTGATACTCTGTCGTAGAGTACCTTTCTTTGGCCGTCTTGGGGATGGTATGGTCGCGAAGTGGCTGTCTTTTTGGGTGACTGTTGTGAGGATGAGGCTACTTTCGTCAGCTACCTTACGCGCATACCGGGCTCGAGGGGGGAAGGTTGTGCTGACCGACGAGGAGATCGTACGCGGCTGGATTCAGCTCTTCAAGGGAACTATCCAGCTTGAGCGGCGTGCGGCACTTTTGGCAATACATCTTGCTGATGCGCGCATGCTGGCAAGCTTGAAAATGTAGGTGTTGATGGATGTAGAGGGAGGTCTTGTGATGTCACATAAACTGAGGTACGGAGGTCCTCTAGTCGCTAAGGCCACACCCCTGGCGTGGGTCCTTGTCCGACGACGGATGACTACTGACGAGGCAGCGCTCCTAGAGTTGATGCGCCTGATTTATTTGATTTTGAGCTTTGTAAGTTTGGTTTTTTCTCTTGGTCTGGTATCTGATTCCACCATCTCGGCTTTACTGGAAGCATCTTGCTGGTTGATGTTGTACAGCAGCAGGAACTGGCTTGCCTAATGGACTTATGGTTGTTCTTTGGCACGCGGAGCCAGCGGACGACTGCGCAGGGGACGGCAAACCCATGATACTACATGTGCTCAATACGGCAAAACGTTCCTCATGGCTCGGAATATGCATCAAAAACTTGCTTGAGATACTCGTTCGAATTACAAGTGAAACCGCCTGCCAATATTTGAGGCCGGCATGATGATGAAACACCACCCCAACTGCATGGGTTGGGCTGTGAAGGACGCACGAAAGACACGATGCTGACTTGCTAAATTAAAGGCATAGGTCCTCTCCTTTCTTGTGGAAATCCAGTAAGATTTGTGTCAGCCCCTCGTGCACAAGTAGGCCTACGTAGTCATCTTCAGGCGGTGCAATCAAAAAAGATGTTAGACAGCAGTTATTCAGTGGCTGCTGTAGTCAGCAGCGCCTCACAGTCGATGTTCCTGGGTATCGGGGTGCCTCTGGCAACAGCGGCACCCCACTTGGTCCGTGCGTTTTCACTCTACGCGATAATCAGCGAGTCAGTGCGTCGCGTCGAGGCGCGTCTTTCTCTTTTGAGTCCAATCTGTTTCCCAGCAGGCTCATCCGGGACCTCATCATTGCCGTCCCGCCGCCCGCTACCATTGGTTCACTCACCCCTGTTCCCTCAACGGCATGGCTTGAAGCGCTTGTTACATCTCTTTGAACGACATGGAGCCTCCGGCAAAGAGATCAAGGGTTGGGTCGTCGCCATTGGGACTGCAGTCGAAAGGAGACGAAGATGATGAGCTCAACTACGAGCCCGATGAGGTGTCTCAGATGCGGGACCCCGGCTACCAACTCGAACAGTCCCGAGCTTTCGCCGCCTTTAAGTTGAAGTCGACATTTGAGCACATCTTCCAAAAATACGAAAGGGATTTTACGGGTATCGGTGATGAAATTGATTTGAGGACCGGTAAGATCATTACGAATAATGGTCATTTGGAACGTATGCGAAATGAACGGGATACGGGAATCTCTGATGAAGACGAAGAAGACGAAGGTATGCTATTGGAGGACGCATTTGCCTCTGGTGACGAGGAGGACGACGAAGGAGGATCAGACGAAGACAGTGCAGATGGACGCGAAGATCACGACCAGTCAGATAACGAAAAAGACGAAGAACGAATATTGCACGGCAAAAAGGACGCAAATTCTCTTTCGACAGCTCTCATTCACAGGAGAGAGGTGGGACTGCAACGTCGTTCGAGCCTTTCACATACCCTGCCAAGCACATCAAGGTCTGGATCCGAGCAGCGGCTGTCCAACCTCGGTCCACCACGTCAATCAGAGAATGGCAACATGAATTCTTCTGCCAAAGTTTGGGGGTATGAACCAGAGTCTGTTGATCCGACATGGAGGGTTCCCGAGATCAGCCCACCAAAATTGGGTGACAATTTGATGTCAAAATTATACGGAGCAAGATACCGCTTTCCAGTCACCCGGGGGTCACAGTCTGTGTGGTCTTCGCGGCAGGACAGCGAATTAGAAATGGCAACGCCCGAGCCTGCTCGTATTGACATGGCGCAACTCGCTCGTGTGAGACAAGAAGCCTCGAGGATGGCACGACCGACGTCCAAGAAATTGCTGCAAGCTTTTACTACCGATGACGACAACGAAGACGATATCTTGGGTGTTTCAGCCGCGGATCGAGAACCCAAGATCGAAAGGAAAAAGAACAGAGAAGATGCGGCCAAGGATCGAGGATCGGTAATGGTTGGAAAAGAGCAACTCCAAGAACCTCTTCAATCTGTCGAAGTCGAACAAACACAGACGCAGCATACAGTCTCAGGTTCATCGGCCAGAGAAGCCGACTGCCACAAACAGACGAAGCCCTCAATGAAAGAAAAATCAAAGTCAAAGAAAAGGCTCTTTCCAACGAAGGTCCGAAAACCGAGAAAGACTACTCAACAGATCAAGGTTCCCGACGAAGCGCTTGAGCAGCCTGTAAATGCCACTACTCAACTGGACTCTGCGCAGGGACTTACCGGCTTTCCAACGGACAAAGAGGCGCAGAAAAGGCCCAGACAACAAATTGTCATCGAACTTTTCTCAAAGGGTCCTCCGGCAGACGAGATTACCGAGGCTAAGGACCCCGAAGACATGGATATCTTCGGTTCAACCGAACAGTGCATTGCTCTTGCCCCCAAGCTTGCTGGTTTGACTGTTTCTGAGCGATCTTCGATAGTTCCAGTTTCTCGAGAAGCTCCGGTAGAAGCCATTACTGACGCATACGCGTCATTCGAAGCAACACCTGGAAAAGCACCTGGACCAGCGAAGGAAAAATTCACGAGGCACGAGATTGACCCGTCTTATGCCTTCTCCGATGACGACGACGGCATCCCTACCACGCGGGCAAGATTCAATCACAGCCAGAAACAGTCTGTCGCTGTTCCAGCACCAAATGAATATATTAAACCAGACTCCGTAACAGCAATGGGGCCTTCCGAGAAGTTGCTTGTTTTGGAGACTTCAGATGACCAGCAAGGAGCCGAAGCACAATCAGAAACAAAAGTAGAGGACACTAGTCCTTCGCCTACTGTCGACGAATCGGCCGCGGAGCAGCCCGCTGACACAGATGTCGATGCTTCGGAGAAACAAGTTGCTGAGCAAACAGCAGCTCCGGAACAGCATGCCGACCCGCATGATCCCGAATCGTCTGAAATTCTGAATGATATTCACCCGCCCTCCATGCTTCAATCAACAGAGGAACTTTCTGAAGATCGTCAATCAACAGAGCGGCATGTTGCAGGAGAAACACACATGGCCGGCGCAGAGAACATTGTGGCCACTGCAGATATAATTGTGCAGGAGTCGCAGTCCCCAAATAAGCGAACTCAAGAAACAGAAATGCAGGGGGGTACTCGAGAGAATGCCCAGGAAGAAACACAGCCAGAGAAACTTCAAGGAGTTCGGGCAAATGACACTCAGGAGGGAACTCGAACAGACAACGCCCAGGGGCAAACATTGGAGGAGACCGACGACGAAAAAGAAGAGGAACATTTAGCAGAAGACATTCAGCAAGAGGAGGACGAAGAAGTCCTCGAGCCATTCACAATCCCACTCGGCCTCGACGAGATGGACGAAACAAGCGCAATCGAGGCTGGCCCCGAACCGGGAGCAATAGATATCGAACTTCCTAACCTCCCGGCCCCAGCAGAGGCGCCACCCCGTCGAGCCCGCTCGTCTTCCCTAATCCACTCAGGACGCGTGGAAAAGAGTGCCACCTCCCCCATGCGACATCTCAACCTCCGATCCAGCAGCCCCCTCAAGAGATACGCAAACCCGAGCTCCTCCTCCGCGAAAGCCCGCAGATCCGTCCGGTTCCGCGCCTCAGCCAGCCCCCGGCGCAAAACACCCCAAGACCACAAGTCCAGCACCGGCCAGTGCCCTGCTCCTGCTTCAGAGGCTCCCGGTTCCGAAACGGTGAATATGCCAGATTCTTCGGTCGTCGGCCAGCCTTCGCCGGCACTCAAACCGCCGAGGAGAAAACAACACCCGAAACAGCCAAGCACGCCGTTTTCGAGACAACGTCCCATCACAACCAAGGGTTCTTCCTCCAAGAAATCCATCATCTCCCTCCTCTCGGACGACGAGGACGAACTCACTCTAGACCTCTTCAAAACCTGGACCTCCAGCGGCGGGTCCTCGGGAGACCGCAAGAGAACCTCCTTCACGCCCATCCTCCTCGCTGGAGCGGAGACAAGGATCACCACGCCCATGAAGCAGCGCATTCCGAGCGGGGGCGGCGCAGGTTCGGACACAGTCACGGCAAGAGGCAGGAAGCGTAAGGCGGCTTGGGCGTTCGCTACCCCTACCAAGGTCCACTTCGGCAGCCCATCGGGATCGCTCGTCCGCACGCCGGGCGGGAATATGCGTCGTTGCGGTGAAGACGGGTTCCGATGCGACAGGGATTTCTGTTTCACATGTCTGTAGATGATATCATGGTTGAGGCAAAAAATTCCGCTGAGTCGAGTGAGTGCCGTGGAATGGCATGGGAACGAA
This sequence comes from Colletotrichum incanum, assembly GCA_001625285.1. Lineage (NCBI taxonomy): Eukaryota > Fungi > Ascomycota > Sordariomycetes > Glomerellales > Glomerellaceae > Colletotrichum > Colletotrichum incanum. The sequence goes on from LFIW01000814.1 coordinate 12,444, forward strand.
GATCACAGAGCCATCAATATATGTAAAGCAGTCAGTGGTAGTTGACGTTGTCGGGAAGGCACGTGTAGCCTTCCAGTGAACATTGTCATGGAAGCATTTTATGCTTCCTCATTAGTCGCTACATCAGATGAATACCAGAGAGCTTCTGTAAAGAAAAAATCATGAAGAACCGCGTATGCCAAGTCATGGGTGCTGACCCGTGAGGGCACTGGGAACCGAAAGGGGGGGCTCAACCTCGCAAACGCCTGTCCCCCTCAATGTGGTGAAACCCGGATCCATGCGCAAGCCAAATTTCCTATTGATTCCGCCACAAGTCCATCCCTCCTTCCTCGCCGCCTGTACTGACGTCGTACGCCTTGATATGTTGTGTCATTTGTGCCATTGCCCGCGAATAGGTGCCGATCTTGAGAAGTCATTCCGAGTAATCATTCCATGTAGTGAGACAGGAAGTAGGAAGGTCATGCTCCGTGTTTCATCCGCTGATCCGATTCAAATTCACACTGGAAAGAGGTTGATTTGGTCTAGATCCTAGGCTCGCTTGAAGATTCAGGAAAAAGTCCTGGTTGGACCATCAGCGGCGTAGAGCCTGTTGCGTACAGTCTGTATAAAGAGCAAGAATCCAGAATGTGTGTGTGGCGTGATTAGGTCTCCCAAAATGGGCAGGTTGACGTTCTGGATTCAATTGCTACTGACACCGGACGCGGTCTGGCTGGCCAGGTGCTGCTTGAAGACCTCGGGATCCCGAACTGGGTTAAAGTAGGGGTGCGCCTGTGCCTCCTTGGCAGTGAGACGTTCCTGTTTGCATGTCAATGTGATGTATCCATCAAGAGCTTGAAGGCGAACATACCTGGTGGTCGTACCGCAACAGCTTGTCCAAGAAGTCGATCGCCTCGTTGCTGACAAAACGCTGGTTCTCAGCGGTCACGAAGGAGTGCCACGGCTTCTTCTGGAAACGGCCCAGGATGTCGTCGTACTGTGCGTCAAGCTCAATCTCGTACTTGTCGAGGTAGTCAAAGAGGTCGTCCGTACCGAGGACTTTGGCGATCTTAACGAGTTGGTCCGAGTTGGAGTTACCATGGAAGAAAGGCTCCTTGCGGAAAATCATGGAGGCGAACATAGCGCCCAAACTCCACATGTCGAGGCTGTAGTCGTATTCCTGGAAGTCAACCAGCAGCTCGGGCCCCTTGAAATATCTGGAGGCCACGCGAACGTTGTACTCGGTGCCTTGGTGATAGAACTCGGCCAGACCCCAATCGATGAGTCGCAGCTGCACTATGGTTAGCTCCAAGTTAATGAACTCCTTCGAACAAGGAAACATGCCTTTCTGTTCTCATGATCGATCATAACGTTATGAGGCTTGACGTCGCGGTGCATGATGCCCTTGCTGTGGCAGAAGTCAAGAGCCTTCAACAATTCGTTGATGTAGTATCGGACATCGAGGTCGTTGAACTTGGGATAGAGGCTTCGAAAATCGGTGTTGTTGACGTGCTCGAAGATGAGAGATGGCGTCTTACTCTGTTGAAACGCTTCATTAGCCCATGGCCCCGATGTATCGAATCGCACACAGAGCGATGTCTAAAACTCACTTGCGAATCTCTGACCACATCCAGCAGCGCGACAACGTTGGGACCTCCTGCCAGGTTCTGCAAGATCTTGATCTCACGCTTGATCTTCTTCTTCTTGACAGGCTTCAAGACCTTGATGACGCACTTCTGATAGTTGACGACGTTGATACCTTCGAAAACCTCCGAGTACTTTCCGCGGCCTGTAAATCCAACCCCTCGTCAGCCGGATATGCTCCCTTGAGCTGTAGCCCCGCGCGCAAAGTATACGGGGCGGGATTGCGCATGCGCGCCGCGCGGGGGCCAACCCCAACAAAAGCACAAACATACCAATTTTTCTGACCACCTCGTAGTTCTCGAGAACGCCCCAGCCTGTTGGTTGGAAGGTTAGCTGCTGCGATGCACAGAAGAAAGCGACGTCGGAGCAGACAGGCGCGCCGTCGAGTCGCAGAACCTCGGTCGGTTGAGGGCCATGGTGGGAGTGGCGGCAGCGTGGGTAGAAAACCTACTAATGTTCACACTGTCGTAATCCCAGTAGCTGCGGGGCATGTTCTGGTTGACATCTGCGTAGACCCGCGCCATGATGGGCTACTGTTTGCCTGCGATCGCACGCAGGACTCAACAAGGGACGGATGGTGATGTTGCGTGAGGTTGGATTTTGCGGCGGAGGCAGAGCGAGGAGGGGTCTCGGCGTGGCTGAGGTAGCCTGGCTGAACGTGGAGCGAGCAGTTGCTGGTGGTGGTGGTGGTGGTGGTAGGAGAACGGGGCAGGGAGTAAATCAAGGTGGGATGTCCAAAATCAGGCTTAGCGGCCTGAGGCCCTGATTGGCTGTCGACCGAGGCAGGTCCCTTTCCCGCTTATCGTACAGACCGCCCGATAAGGCCCAGTGATTTGTGCACGCCCCTGCCGTCCAACGTTGAGAAAGTGTTTCGACTATCGGCCAGCGTTGCCGTGCTCCCCCAGTGCTTCTCCAAGGCGGTCTTCTAGACGGTTGCCATCATCTCAACGCCAGAGGAAGCCTAGGTGCAGCTGTTGTCTTTAGAAAAGGCGTGTATGGCGGATACATGAGTAAGAAGGTACATTTGGCCTCATCCCGTAATGAAGCCACGACGGAGGTCAGTCATAACATACAGTGAGCCGCTTCATTAAAGTAGGGCCAATGTGCGTATAAACCAAGTCTTTTCCACCCGGCAAGCCTGAGACAGCAACCTTAATTATTCTACCCCGTCTAGGCTTCGAAACGAATGCGACGAGTTCCGTCAAACTAATTGGATCTGAGAACCAAGTTTCCAACAATACTTATTTCTTTCCATCAATGACACAGTGGTCGTTCTCGTGCGTCTATTGCCCTTGTTTGTCCTCCATTTTCAACCATCTCTACTGACCCGTCTCGAGCCTCGGCCATACTGCCATCAGCGACCAATACCAGTCGATAAACTGATCCGCGGGGAGGGCATTTTATGCTTTCGCCAATCGGTTCTCTCCTGCAACAGCGCCTGCATCGACCCTGCAGAGAATACCATCAATGACCACAAACGCTTTGTGCCTTCTCAATCTCCCTGGTGACTTTGTCAGCAACTGTCCAGCTGAAGTATGTTGCAAAGTCGTGGAGAGTATAAGTTGCATGCTTTCAGAGAGAAGATTATTGCTCGACATGTCCAAGCTCTGTAAGACTCGAGCTGCTGGTTGAAGCCAGTAGCCGTCTGTCTCTGGCTGTGGATCCGACTAAGGATGACGATACAAAGATTTCATCATAGCATGCGTACAGGGGGGTCAGAGAAGGGTAAGAAGAAGAAGGGGCAGTCTGCATACCATTCTATTTGGCTTCAGAGTGTCACCGGTGTCGTTGGTATTTGATTGTTGTTGATTCTCAACTGTTGGCGTTTTGTTTGCGCATGGCAATCCCGTAGACCGATGGAGTTACGTACTCTCAACATCGGTTGTTCAGGTCACCAGCGGATCTAAGAGCGTGGGTCCGGCCCTCAGTCACTGCCGACAGTTAGAACGGTGTTGCGTGCACAAGAGGTCTACAGGCATTTGTTTGGCCTGCAGTTCTTCCTAGCAACAGCAACTGGCATACATAGCAGGTCTACGAGCATACGTCCGGCCCGCAGTTCTTTCCAGAGCCAGCCTAGGTAGCTTGCATAGGAGGTCTAAAGGCGTGTTTACGGCCCATAGTTCCTTTCCAGAGGCAGCCCGGGTGTTAATAGCGATTTGTTGTGTTCTGATTAGAAAGAGTCAATCGTAATCGAGCGTGTCGAGTCCTGCTTCGACGACGTCCCAGGTTCGTTTGCGAAGGTCGGGTTTAGGCTCTTGGGTTTTGCCCTTCCCTCCCTTTCTCTTCTTCTTACTCTTGGCTGCCTTGCCCGACTGGTGAGATGACTCGGTAGCCTTGAGGCTGCTATCATCGCCTGTCTCACCATCTCGGTTTGGATGTGGCGCTGTTGAGCGGCGCTCGGCTGCCCGCTCCTGTTCTCTCTTCAGAGCTTCGAGCTCTGAGTGTCGAAACATGGCGATTTGCTCATCAGTGAGCGTGCGCTTCACGCCATCAGAGTAGTAGCCGAGGCCATCATCTTCCTCGAAGGCTTCGCCATCTTCTTCGACCGAGGGGCCGGCGTTGGCAGCATCCGACTGATGATTAGGGTTGAAAAAATCAGCTTTGAAGGTCTGAAGTGCCGCATCCGAGAAGTGCGTCCCGAAGAACGCCATCAAGTCATCCTGAAGAAGGGTCAATATGATAGAATAAATATTCAACGTAGTGGAACTCACATTGCTGACGTTCGGCGCGACAAACTGTGTCTGCATCGGACTCAGTCCTGCAGCTGCCATGCCTTGTAACTGAGGCGATTTCGATGGTGCCTGGCCGTCGCTTTTTCTTTCTTTTTTTTTTCTTCGGGGTTTTTTTCGTCTTGCTCCGGGTCTTTTTCGGGTCGAAAGTGATGGTGAAATTTGTTGGATGTTGAAGTGATGAAATGGTTGGACGCTTTTGGAGTTCGAGGACCGCGCAGAATGGGACAGTGGGCCCGGCGCGTTTGGAACTCGAGCTTGGATCACGTGCGGAGACCCCTTCACCACCATCGCGTTGGAAGCAGCGAGAGCAAAGCAAACGCGCAACTACTGCCAGAATCATGAATGCAGTTATGCATTTTTCTGCATAATTATAGCAACAATTGCTTCGAACATCACTCTGCCCTCCAAGCCCACTGTCGAAAGCCTAAGACCGGCTCAGGAGAGCGAGGGCGCTTTGGAACGCGCGGAGCACTTCCGTCACTGTAGATTGTCAGTCAATTGCGAAGAAAGACCATGATGCGGAATGGCTTACTGTGCTCCTCCTTTTGAGCCATATTCTGCTCCGCCAAGTTGACATATCTCTGCCTCGTATGAAGGCGCTTGACTGCACGTTCATTGTCATGGGCACTCGAAGTGGAGGCCCAAACGTTGAAGTACTGCAATGTTAAGGTCAGCATGCCTATAAGCTAATTGGTATTGATGGTGTTGGGCTCCTCACCTTCACGAGACTGTCGAACTCGAGCAAGAGCTCCCTCTCCTTCTCGTCGGCCTCCGCAAGGGCCTTCTCATACCGACCTTCGAACTCTTCCCAGTCGAAAGAGGGGAAAACACCCGGCGTGCTTGGGGTGTTGCTGTTATTCTGGCCGTTGACCACTTGCTGGTCCAATCGTGGCTCAGGCGTTTTGGTGGTTTGGAGAGACTTGGGTCTCTGAGACTCATCGACTCCCGCGTCGGCCATGTTTGCAGTGGAGATGAAGGAAAACACTGAGGCGTTCGTAGCCGGATGGATCGCGAGCGTAGGTATCTCAGAAGATGAGCCGATGGAAAAGGGCTATGCTGGTGCCGAGCGACCTTTTGGTGTGTTTTGGGATTTTGTGACTTTTGGGGATGATCGCCTCAAGAATGCAGTCTGTTTCTGGTGGTTGTGATACAATAATACCCGGAAGGGAAGGAAAGCTGGGCGTGCCAGATGCTGTCGCGTTGGGTCGTGGCGGAGAATGGCGCTGACAATAGCGATCGACTCCCTGTGGGGTGTTCCCTAAGGTCTCCCGTGCCTGCTGATCGAGGTTAGTGCTTGGCTGTGGACGCTGTGGCGTCGCTGGGTGAAAAAGCAAGGAAGGAAAGTGTGGCGCATGGTCGGGGAAAGGTGAGAGAGAGTGACTGGGGTTCAAATGGCGTTGGGGGCACCCCTGCTGCCTGCCGGAGTCCGCTGCGCCAACGGCAGTCGAGTGTTTCCCTTTCTGGTCCATTCATCGCCTCTCACCCGACCTCGTCCCCGTGACTCGACGAACCTTGAGAAACAACCTGCACTCACAGGTCGTCTGAACGTTCTGATCGACTCACTCCATACCAGAAACTGTCGTATATCAAGTCGCTGCTTCTCCCCAAGGCTGGAGGTACTTCTCAGTCCGCAATCCACTTACCAGAAACTCAAACTTCACCGTCATTCCCGAGCGACGCTTTGTTCATGCGCGGCCTTGTCGTGTCGAACTCCGAGTCGCCGCTTATCTGGACTCGACAGATATCGCCAGAATGAACTGCAACGTCTGCCAAAGACCTCACAACCCTCAGCGGTTGCCTTTTCTGTGTGCCGTTGATGCTCGCAATCACTGCTATGAAGGCCGCCTCAAAAACCTGCAGGTGTTGATGGAGAATGAAGGTCTTCAGAAACAGATCAATGACCTGCTCGCTCAAGACACATCAGCCGATGCGCTCAATCTGACTATTGCTGTCGAACATTCAATCTCTGAACAGAAGACGGCCGAAGACCGAACGGACCAGATCATCGCCCAGGCCGATAAGCTGAGAGATGAGATCGCCGTTGCCAGGAAGGAGATTGCTGATCGCAAGGCTGCCATTTCTCGCCGAAAGTCGGATCTTGCATCTGCGTCGAGTGGCATCGCTGCTCGGAGAACAAGGCAGCTTGAGGAGGCCGAGCGCTCCATTTCCGTTGCCAAGTACAAATGGGTCCGCAGTGCTGATCAAATGTCGTCCACGCGAGCTTTTCTCTGCAAAGAAGCAGCCAAACTGTACGGTCTCCGCCGTGTCAAGAAGGGCTCGTCGCCTCGATACGAGTACAAGATCGGCGGCGTTGACGTGGTTGATCTTTCATCTATGAACGGTTAGTCTCATGCGCGTGTGTCCTTGAGAGTTATACTGACCTTGCTTGACAGCGGCATCGCCCGAAGTCTTGTCAACATCTCTGGCCAACATCGCCCATATTCTGGCGCTAACATCTCATTATCTCTCCATCCGGCTTCCCGCGGAGATCACGCTGCCCCATCGTGATTACCCGCGTCCCACCATCTTCAACCTTGCCTCGTCGTACCAACACGGCGAAGTTCCCTTTCCAGGCACTTCAACCATTCCCAGCTTTGCTTCGGAGGGGCGCGACAGCCAGCCGCACTACATCCCGCGTCCGCGGCCGCTGTTTGTCGATAAGGCCCTGCCTGTTCTAGCTAAGGAAGATCCGGCTGCTCATTCCCTCCTTCTGGAAGGCGTGACGTTGTTAGCATATGACATCGCCTGGGCATGCAGCACACAGGGGGTCTTCGTTGGGGATCGCAATTCATTCGAGGATGTTTGCCACATGGGTCGCAACCTATACAACTTGCTCATCGGCCAACAACTCCACAGTAATCAAACTGGTCGGCTCTATCCCCCCGCGACTTCATCACCCGCGACGAAGCACGACGGACCCGACCAGGAAGAGCTTGGCAAGGCCCCTTCTTGGATGGGGCAGTACTCCCATGGCACAGCTTACGCGTTTCTTGGCAGTGCGGAAGGATCCGAGTTCGTGCGCAGCTTCAAGCTTCCTAGCCCCCTGAAACTTGCTGATAAGCTCAAGAAAAAGCTTGTCAGTGAGGTTGCCGTTCCAGAGTGGGAGGTTCTTGAGGATGATGCGTGGGCTATTGATGATGGGGAAGGCCAGGCGGCTCGGGCAGGTGGTGGTGGTACAAACGGCTGGACAAAAGTGAAGAATAGGTAAACCAACTATGGTAATTTGACATGTTGTGCTCGAGACAATAAACTACGCTGCGATCTGAAAGCCGCAACTCTCGACTCCTGCAATGGTGATTTTGGTCGACGGACCGAGGGGGTTCTCCTTTTCCGTTTTTCTCGGGGCCTTGTGATGTTGTAACTTATTTTCATTTTTTTTATTTTTTTATTTTATTTTTTTGGTTTTTCTCCATTCGCAACAACCTTTGCTCATCTTCGCTTTGGATTCCGCGTTGTTGATTGCTTGTTTGCATCGTCATTGGGTTCGGGGAGGGGTTCTTGGCGGGCGACACTCTCTCTCCACGTGTGGAGAAATGTTCCCACATATGGAATGACATTCAATTCGCTCATTAGGTTGATGACTCGCCGCATCCATTCATCCACTTCATGCTCGAACGCGTCCCTAGAAATGTAGGTGTTGTCCGGGAGCTTGGCTCTGCCGGCCGGTTTCAGGAGCTCGCGCCATTCCGCGAGTGCCTTTGCCCTCAGGTTGTTCAACCGTATCCGATCAACTTCGGTCTTCGGTAGGAGGTGCCACAGGGCCTGGAGCCTATGAAGCAATTCTCGTCTCAGCTCGGGCGTTCCGAAAAGCAGTAGACGGTCGTCTCTGGCGGAGACTCCCTTCGATGCCTCCTTAGGCGGCGGTCTGCCCCTGAGCTGCTCGATGGCGGGCTCTGGCCTGGAGGCAGCTTCCTGCTCCTGTGCTAACAGCCAACGCCGCTTTGCTTCGAGGGCTTGTTGGCGGCGCGCCTCGTCATCTACAGCCGAGACTGCTTGGAGTGCTCGTGTGGGCAAGGGCAGGATTTTGCGAGGAGGTCCGTCGAAATCAAATGGCATCGAAAGGTCGATGTCCCCGTCATAATCCTCATCGATCCCGACCACCTCGTCGTAGCTGTGCTTCCGGGCTGGGCGGTCTGGAATCAACCGCGCATGTGGCGTCAATGAAGGGGTAAAGGGTGCCTGGCTGCCTCGAATCCCAGACATCTGGAAAAGAGTGATTCTTCCCTCGGGTGTAGAACCGTTGATCAGGCTGGGCGGTGCCGGTACAGACACGGTAGGCGAGGATTTGGTCTGTGGCGTGGGCGTACTTGGCTGTTGCGGTCGCTTTTCCAGATGTGGGTGTCTAGATTTCTTCTTCGGTTGCACCATTGAATTGGCCGGCGCGCGTCGAATGACGAAAATCGGTTTCTTCATTTCAGACTTTGAGTCCGGAGGAGCTGCCTTGCCGAAAGTATCCCTATCGCTCGCAGTATTGGATGCTTGTGGGCGTGATGTTCCTGGATGTGAGCAATGGTTGCTTGGCAGGGCATCCGAAAGCTTCTCAGAGGTCGTAGGACGTGTCTTCTGAGACGGCTGGTTTTGTTTGTCATCGGTGTCAACATCCATTTCAGCAACCTCGCCTTTGCCACCGGGATTGGCACCAGGAGCACTGGAAGGAGCCGGCCTATCTCCCATTTCGACCTCACGGTCCATGGGTCTCTGTATCTTTGGCGGTGCGTCAGTCATGTCGACGTCCGGTTCAATTCGCATTTCCTGCACACGAGAGGGAGTGTCTAAGGAGCCTGAAGAGATTTCAACATCGGGCGGAATGACGAGACCACCTCGAAGAACATCCGGATCGTCCAATTCCATATTGTCTTCCTCACCGTCTTCCTCCTTGCTCTTATACTCCTTTTCGTCGTCGACATCCATCTGATCACTCAAGACAATGAGGTTGTGACTAGCGTCAGAGGGAGACGGTTGGAAGCCAGGCTCAGGACAAGCGGCATCATTATAAGCGGTCTGTCTCGTAAAATTGACTGTGGCCTTTGTGCCAGATGATTGCTGTATGCCAGCAAAGTTTTCTCGACACAACTTCTCGGGAGCTGGATGGCTTTTATACTCCTGGCTAACAACGAAGGTGATGGGCGCTCTGTGAACCTCGGCTTTGGCGACAACAGGTGCGGGTGAAGAAGAAGTCGGCGTCTTAGCAGATAACGGATCGAGTAAACTCTTTTCCAACCGCTGCTGATCCACAGCATTCACACTGCCTCTGTTCTCGGGCCTGTTTTTGAGGTTTTCATTGTCATCCTCTCCGTCCGAATCTGGAAGGGACGGAAGGACATACTCTCTCCCATTTAAGTCAGCATTATCTCCTTCATATTTGACATCTGAATCTGGGAGCGGTGGGAATTGAGCATCGCTATTCTTCTCATCGTTGTTATCTTCAGAGTTAATACCTGGGTCTGAAGCATCGCCGTCGCTCTCTTTGACATAGTTGTCAGGAATCAGGACAGCAGTCGAAGAGCTTGAGCGGATAATAGAGAGCGAGGTTGGGAGAGACTTCGTAGGATAGTGCGAGAGAGACTCAGAGCGAGAAACCACGGGCAACTCTGTACCAGGGCTCGGAGAGCGCTCAGGAGTTCTGGGTGGAGGTTTGACGGTGGGGCTCGCGATGGGCTGGGTCGGGGGCAAAATCGGCGACTGTGCAGAAGTCGGCGTTCGAGGAGAAGGAACAGGTGACGAGGAGGCCGAGGCGTTGGCGGTCGAACAAACGCGGAGTCGGGCTAGCATCAAAACCAAAGACTTGATCTGAGGCGGGGCCGAAGACGGTGCGCATGCGGGTGCGGAGGTTAACATATGGAAGATGTGGCAACGCGAGACAGGATCCGTAACAACAAGTGAAGAACTCGGAGCAGGCGACTGTTTGGTCTCAGGGAGCGGAGGCGGAACTGTTGACTGAACTCGAGTTGAAGGGGAAGACTGGACAATAGAGGCTCGCTTGGCTTGCAAGGTGGTCGAGGATGTGACAGCAACGGGACTTGCGACGGGCTGTTCGTTGGTCTTGGTGGCGCTAGGCAGAGACTGGGCGACAGAAGTAGAAGCCTCGGACTGAAAAACAGTCTTCGGCATCTCGTAAAACGTAATGTTGAAAGGGGCAGGCGCCTGCGCCTTGCGACGGTTGATGACATCGGAGATATGGAAGTCGGGCATCGGTAGTCTTACAGACATCGTTGGAATTCGGCCGGGTATCTCCAAGTTCTTGTCATATCGATCAGTTGAGGTTGACCGGAGTTGCGACAATCGAGCTCGGCTGCTCTCCGATCTCTTTAAATCGAAATCGAGATCGCTGATGCGTCTCTGGAGGTCCGTAACTTCCTTGTTCTTGAGCTTCGTGGCCCGCCGATGCTGCTTGGCGAGCCGGGCGAGCTTCTTTCGGTACTTTTCATTGAGCCTGGCTACATCCTTCTTGTGTTTTGCCTCTATCTGCCCGATAATCTTCTTCTGCTTGGCCTCGGGGCTCGATTCTTTCTTCTTCTCATCCTTGGACAGGTCCGCAGAATTGGCAATGGGGTCGCACACCGCCTGATTCGGTGGCGAAGGGGGCCTGGGAGTATGGTCAGCTCATAGTTGGGCTGAAATGAATGTCGGACGGCGAGGCTCACATAACTGGGATGACGAGATCGGACTCCTCTGCCTACGAGAAGTCCAGAAACGCCGTCCCAGGCCAGGTACCAGGAGTTCTGGGCTTGTCGGGATCGCAGTCCGGCAAGGCAAGCCACTGATCCCGAAGACTTCGAGTAGCTTCCTTACACAGGTGGCGAACATGGATAACTAGAAAGCCAATGAAAACCAAAACGGCGAGGGCGACATAAGAGCTGACAGCCACAGAAAGCAGCACAAACAAGATCGAGCCGAGAACGGTGCCGAAAGTGCTGACGAAAGAGTCTGATATCTCGTCCGACAGACGGCAGATCTCGTCGGCAAGGGTAACCATGGTGCTAACGGTCGATGTCAAGTCGGTTAACATGAGATGGATAAATGCGAGAAAGGGGAATGCAAGTGAGCAAATGTAAAGTTGCGAAGTCTGTACCGATGGTGGACGAATCCCAAAAGCTATGCGCGAAACTTCAGCTGCAATAGTCTGATCGATACAAGACGAAAGAAAAGAGGAAGAGGTTTCTTGCAAAAAGCCGGAAGCGTGAGAGGGATTTGTCTAGGCAACGAGTGGGCAGTCTGATTGTTGGGCACGTGACGGTAGGCGAGCGAGGGTTTCCAATCGTTCGCTTTGGTCTCTCTGGTTGGTTGGGATGGAGAGGTGAATAGGAGGTGAATTCACCGGCGATGGTATTCAGGGGTTGAAATGACAGGAGAAGAGCGGCCAAAGACGGATGACTGGGACGGACGACGGAGACAGAGGATTATAAGGATAACTTCAATAACGTGGGTTAGGTTCACAACGTTCTCCGTAAGGTTGATTGCATCGATTTTCACCCATGTTTATTCTGTTTTAGACATTTTGTCCTTTCTTTGGTACTATCGCCAGTTGTGATGTTCTGCGATTCATCTCAACTATCCGCATCGATCTGGAAATCTTGGACAGTTGCTTCTGCACTGAGACTTCCGGTGGACAACACTCCGATACTTAGATATGAGTAGATGCCATACTGGCCTGAAGAGGAAGGCAGCAGAAATAATGAATGTTAGAAATGAACTTGAAAGTGCCTTGATCACGGCAGTTACACATACAAGTAATTAACGAAGCCCAACTTATGTGGTTTGCATCATGCTCTGGGTATCCGCCATAAGCGCCATGAATCCGAAAACATTACCCCCCCCCCCAAAAGCAACATTCTACCATCATCAATCATTACAAGATAGAAATAACTCACTCCTAGCCCTGCTTCCTTCCTCTCGCCAGAAGCCTCTCATGAAGGTCGACGACCACGCCGCTCCACGATGCGGCGCCCTCCTCCTGAGACAATGCCTTGTCTCCCAGATGGGTCGTCAAGAACTCCCCCATCTTCCCGGTGTTGAAATGCTCTCCATAGACAACCTTCGCCTCGGGATGTAGAGTAAACTCGATACCGTCAGGCCTGCTCAATCCGCGGATCTCCAGAGCAATCTCTACCTTCGTCTCAATCGGCGGCAGAAGAAGAGACGACTTCACAGCAACGGATGAGTCCGAAATCCTGGCAACGGCCGTGGGAAATGTGATATTGAGCTGCCGGATGTGGTTGGAAGTGCAGTTAGCCTTGTCCCACGCGGCACGAACCATTTGGAGGAGGTCCGCAATTTTAGTGCGGCTCTGCGGTAGTCCTCGGATGTGGTCCCGGATGCACTGCAGAAAAAAGTCCTTTTCCGGTGTTGACGACGCAGGGTTGGTCTCGCGGTTTGCAGCAATGTACCACAGATCAATCCGCGAGTTCTTCTGGCCACGCTGGAAAGATGCCATATCAAACACCAGCTCGATTTCGCGTCGGTACGTCATCGAAATGGAGCTCCCAGTAACCCCGGTCACGGCCCAACCATGTTGTTTTTCGAGGAAATCCACTCGCGCTGCAGGCATGTTAGTCTTGTGGGGTCAGGATTCCATCGCAATTGGAACTTACCCTTGAGCGTACTGATCTCGCCAATCGACCAGCCCCGACATTCCTCGCGAATCTTCTCCGCTTCCTTGATGTCCTCGTGACATTGCTGCTTCTCCTGCGTCAACTCCTCCACGCCTTGTTCTGCCTCCTCCAGTTGCTGGCGGAGCTCAGCAACACGCCGGGTCTTCTCCTTAACATCATTTTCGATATCAGCCAAGTCAGACCTGGCAGCCTCAAGCTCTTCCGGGTCGCAGTCAGCAAGCTCTTCTGCAACAGCCTGCAGGTTCTCGTGCTCTTGTTGGAGAGCAGTAAAGCGTGACACGATGTCAGGCAAAACAGAAGACAGCAGCTTTTGCTGTTGATGAAGGACTTTGTCATCAGCGGCCATGCCCTCGGCAATCCTGACGAGGCCCTCCCTCAGACCCTCCTGGAGCTTCATTCGCCACTCGTACCACATGGCCTTGCTCTCAAGGCGAGCGTGAGTCTTGCCATTCTTGAACTGGTTATCAAGAACATTCTTGAAGTCGGGCGAGGCGGACATGTATTCGCGGAACAGGGGCGGGTTTTCCTCGAAGGTTTCCGATTCGATCTCCCGAACGATGCTGCGACCTTCAGAGATGTACTTCTTCAGCTCGCGACAGGAATGCTGATAAAGTTCAAGCATGGGTACCGTGCAGGCACCAGCTACGACGCAGCGCTCCAAAGACATGTCGTCTTTGCCGCCCAACAGCCCATCCTTGAACATATCTGGGGCTTGGGTATGTCTTCGTTTGGTGGTTGTCAACTCCATGAAACGAATCGAGGTCATGTTCAGGAAATCCTGCAAGTGAATACGATCCTCCGCTTGTTCATTTATGAGCTCGTTCTCGTCTCGGACAGGGGAGCCATCAAGGTTCATCGGGCGGGACATGGTGTCTTCTTCGACATCTTTGAAACGGCCGTGCGATCTTGGTGACTTGACCGAACTCGCTGTCTTCTGAGGGGATCCGGAATGAGTAGGAGTTGCCTTTGGTGCGGCGTCTTCCTCCATACTTTTTCTGGCTGATCGAGTCAATCTGCGACCAGTGGTCTCTGCCTTACTGGGTGGCTGTTGCAGTTTAACATTCTTGACGGGGCTGCCTTGGTGGCCCTTGAGCCTCTTGACACCGTCGTGGTCCTCGCCATCCTCCTCATCATCGAGCTCAGCGGGTCGCTTGCCGAGCAGCCCTCTTGCGCTCCCGACATGAAGACTCTTACGACTCTGCATGCGCTTCTTCTTCGGGCTCAAGCTCTCAATCATCTCCCTTAGATTCAGAGTCGCATCTTTCTCGCTCTCAACACCGTCGGCCTCGCGTTCGAGTATCTTCCGACCATTTTCTTTGTCTTCTTCTTCCTGGCGGTCTTTGTCGATCTCGTCTTCGATGAGTTGTGGGTCAACAAACGTAACCCCACGGGCCTTGCCGGGCACAAACTCTTTGACAGTGTCGCCAAGGGATCCTCTGCGGTCCAGAAGAGCGGCAACTCGAGGTGAGCCCAGTCCAGGCTTGTCTGCTCCGATACCAGAGTGCCTGCGGGTTTGAGGAGTAAGGACAACTGTCGGGGTCCTTGCACCGGTAGCGGGGTCTTGCTGGAAAACGTTCAGGCGACTAGCCGCCTTTTCGGGAGAGGGAGTAGCAGGCTTCCTAACTGGTGATTTGGGGCGGCCTCGCTTCTTGAGTGATTGCGGCGTCTTGACTGGCGAACTGTCTAGTGGGGTCTCAGCGACCGCATGAGTGGGAGCTGTGAACTTGAGAGGGCTAGGTGTTCTTGTTCGAGCCGGTGACATCGAGGTGGTGCCTGCGCGTGGCATACTTTGACGGAGACCTCGGCCCTGAAAAGGGTTAATGCCGGGGCTGCTTCCAGCATCCGATGCTGATGTATGTTTCTTGACCGAGGCGGCAAGCTTCTTAGCAGGCGATGCAGGCTTGGCTGACATGGACTTGGTCGGCGTGTCCGGCTTGTCTACTTCTGCTTCCATAAGTTTCTTGGCAGCAACCCGAGCCTCTGGAGACTGTGGTGCTCTGATAATGCCTCCGACAGCCATCGTCATGTCCATACCCATAGTAGCTTCCCCCTGATCTGACACTTGGGAAGACGGCAGAATGCGGCCGACAGGGACAGTCATGTCCATCCCTGCAGTCTCCTCCCCCTGTTCCGGTGAACGATTTTCTGCGGGCAGTATCTTGCCGAAAGGGACAGTCATATCCATGCCCATAGTGGCTTCCTCTTCCTCCGCAGGTTCATCTTCTGCTGAAAGGATGCGGCCCACAGGAACGGTCATTTCCATGCCCATTGTCTGGTCGCCATAGAATGTGTTGTCTGCGCCGGGTAGGATCCGGCCTACGCTGACGGTCATGTCCATGTCCGTTGTTGAATCTTCCGGGTTATTGCGGGTGGTGATCGTTCTCCGGCGCTTCTGTGTCGTGTCACTCTTCATGTGTGTCGGGAGCAGTCCACCAATCGCACTGGTAAATTCCATCGACATGTCCTCGTTGTCGTTCTCATCGTCGTCGAACAGATGACCGTTGGCCTTGAACTTCTGGATACCTCCAACGGCTGTAGTGAACTCCATGGTCTGATCCTCTAAGGCTGTTTCGGCAGATGTTGACTTGTTGTGCTTTGACAGGATGCCTCCCAATACACGAGTAACATCCATGGACATTTCCTCGTCAGGTTCGATATCTTGGGACGTCTTGCTGCCAAGGATGCCTCCGACGGCAGAGGTAATGTCCATATCCATATCCATGTCCATGTCTACACCCTCCTCTTCCTCATCCTCATGAGGGCTGTTCCGGACAGATGGTGGTGGCGCCACGTTCTCTTGGTCCTGGCCTGTTTCTGCTTGGGGCTTGTCCTTCTTGATCCACCCAAAAGAGGGAATCACCTCCTCATCGTCACTGTCACCGAAGCCCAGCCTTTGCGTGCCGGCCTGCCGTGCAGCTGTTCGAAGTGCTTCGTCTAGAGTGTCTTGGTCATCATCGGTTGCGGTGGTGCGCCCCGACATGATCGATGCACCGGTAACTTCGTGGTCATCGACTGTCATCATTGTGCCGTCGTCATCGTCAGAGTCGCTGTTGGAGTCCGAAGCTTCTTCTTCCTCATCGGCAACTTCCTCCACAGCATCCGCTGGCTCTGAGTCGGAACTGAACCCGGTCGCCATGGTGTCTTCTTCGTCTTCTGTGAACTCCATCAGGGGAGCAGTAGAGCTTCTTCTGCGCTTCTTCTGATGCAGCTCTCGCTGATTGTCTGGCGATTGTGGAACAACATCCTCCTCCTGCTCTTGTGGTGTTGACGGGCGGTTTGGTGCCTCTTCGTTGGAGCGGCCTACAGCTGATGATCTGCGGCGCGTCGAGTCTGTTGACGATGTCGAATCCTGCATAAACTCGATCTCGTGGAATGTGTGAAGGGTGGCCTCAGCTGCGAAGGATACACGGCGATTCGCGAGAGACTTGCGCCGCGCATCTCTGCGTTCGCGCTCCTTTGCGGCCGCCTGCTGTTCCTCCTCTGTGCGCAGCGCAATCTTGGATCCAGATCCGGTGAGATCGGTGCTACCTGTGGTTGTCGGGGTGCTCGACCGCGGCGGACCGAGATCGATGTCTGCTCCGCGTTTTCGGTGCGGCGGGATCTCGGGCAATAGCGGCATGGTAGGCTTCAGAATAGATCGGGGCGGGGGCCGTGAAGGCACAGCCAGGGACTGTGCATGTTAGTCGCGGGTGCGTAGGACCAGCAGGAGAGCATACTCACAGCTCTGCGGTTCCCGTTTGCATTCTTGAGGGCATCCAAACCTCCGGGGCCAATACTCTTGCTTCGCGACTTCTTGCGACTCTCAGCAAGGGTACTGCCCACGTCGATCGTCGCATTCTCTTTGTCGCCGTTCTTTCTCGATGAACTGGTCGCCCCGATGGACTTGCGAGTCCGACGCGTCGAGGGCATGGTCGCATCGCCAAATGAAGCCATGTTGAAAATCAGTGTTTCTGGTTACGGATTGGGCTTCGGATGGAAGAGCTAGACGTGCACATGTCACCTCTTAACTTGGGGGGAATAAACGCGACTTGTATCGGTAGTGGCGTGAATGTCCCAAGTCCCCCAAAAGCAGGGTGAGTGGGCTGTCATGGGCCGTGTTTACTTGCGGCCGTGCCTCTGATTGGCCTGTCGGGAATGATGTCAACAGACGCGCTTTGTTGCTGTGGCATCAGCTGTCACCGATGGGGCAAGTTGGATGCAGAGAATTTGCAGCCACAGTACCCGTGGAGCCGTGCCACAGCTCCTCTCTGGGAAGCCAGGGGTAGGTGCAGCTTCTGCCTGAGGCTGGTAATCACGGTTGGAGAGCACTGACCAAATGTGGCTGACCAAACTTGAGAAAGCACTTGGGCTTTTTTTCGGACCCACCTTCCTTCGCTAATTTTTTCGTGCCCTAAGCAGGGCCACATCTCTTGTCCGTCACTCGATTTTTCGCAGCTTTGGTTGAAAGCGGCTCAGCATCAACGACTTCTAACCTCAACAGCACCCACCCCGCCCAGTCGACCCGACCGCATCACGACGTCAAGATGGCTACCGAGTTGACCGTCCAGTCCGAGAGGGCTTTCCAGAAGCAGAAGGGTATCTTCCTTAACCAGAAGGTCAAGGCGAAGTCTGCTCGCCCCGGCAAGAGCGGCCGCAGATGGTACAAGGACGTTGGTCTGGGTTTCCGCACCCCTACCACTGCCATTGAGGGCTCCTACATCGGTACGTTTGCGAGCGAGAGCGATTGAAGTTGTGTTGGGGTTTTGCGCGCGATGGACGGACGAAACATCTACGACGAATTTTGCGACACACTCGAGGACCGCAAACAGCAAAGCAGACACGACAGTTATGAAAGGGACTCGAAGAAAAGAGGTGGAATCGACACGACAACCACGAGAAGGAAACGCCATGCGCTGCACGTCGGGGACAGATTGAACTGCAAAGAAAAACAGTGGCTAACGAAGGATCCTCTGCAGACAAGAAGTGCCCCTTCACCGGCCAGGTCTCTATCCGCGGTCGTATCCTCACCGGCACTGTCGTTTCTACCAAGATGCACCGCACCCTCATCATCCGCAGAGAATACCTCCACTACATCCCCAAGTACGCCCGTTACGAGAAGCGCCACAAGAACCTCGCCGCCCACGTCTCCCCCGCTTTCCGTGTCGAGGAGGGTGACCAGGTTACCGTTGGCCAGTGCAGACCTCTGAGCAAGACTGTATGTTGCGACAAGCCACCACCAACGCCGCTGGTCGACCCAGGGCTGTGCTCGGAGGCACCTTCACTAACGCTGAGTATAGGTCCGCTTCAACGTCCTGCGTGTCCTTCCCCGCACTGGCAAGGCTGTCAAGAAGTTCAGCAAGTTCTAAATCGGCTCATTGGCATTTACGGCGTGACTGCGGTGTGGGTTCTTCATTACATACCGGATGGGAGGTCAACAGGGAAACTGCATCCACATGATTGTGTTATAGATGCAGAATCAGAGACCAAAATGAATTCGATCAGCCAATCTTCACGATTGTGAACTAGAGGTTCTTTTTCTCTGGCTGTCTTGGGCACACGATGGGCTTGTGATTTTTGCGGGAACGGAAAACTGCGATACGCCTCAGGTCGAATGAACGAAAAAAAATGATAAGGAATGGTTGGATGTGCAATTGTTCTTCGTGACACAGTGACATGCTGCTTTAGAATGCCCCTCATCTTCACGTCTTGTACACTACAATTGTTGGAATGCCGGAAAATAGGGCAAATGGCTGCCCGCTGTAGAGTCCTACTGGCACATCACTTTTCGACGATACTGCATTTTCTTGACAGATGCGTCGGAATAGATCAGTGACAGATAGTGTTTTTCGACTTGGAGCTGCGCGAGGAGATTGGAAAAAGGATACGTCCAAAAACATTATCCGAGCAATGCAATCGCTTGATGTGGCACAATCGTTAAACCCTTATACTGGCAGTGGTTCGTTACAGTGCGATTTGTGCAATCACACAGTCCACTCGTGTCTTTCCAAGCATTTGATTGGATCACAGTCGGCCACCTTGAAATTCTCCAGAGCTTCAAGTTTGCGACAGCCAGAGAGCCCCAAGCTCCCCGGACAACCCCCGAAATCCCCAAGAGCTCAAATTCCTCCTCCGAACAGCTCATATTCACAATGGGGTGGCTTGACGGCTGGTTCGGCTCCAGCGCGCCTGCGTCCGAAGACCCGCTCAAGTCGCTCGACCCGAAGCTCCGCGAATTCCTCGAGCGCGAATCCCCCGTCAAGATCCAGCAGCAACAACAGCAAGCCCAAGACGCCCGGAACAAGGCAGGCCAAGCCGCCGAAGCCGCAGCAACGGCGGCGGCGCACGCGTACGCACAGTCAAAACAGCAGCAACAGGATGACGCGGTAGCAGAGGGCTCGTCGGCGGATCGACCAAAGGTGCCCAAGGAGAGTCTGTTCCAGGACGGGCGGTACGCCCACCTGTGGAAGACGTACCGCCCCTACTCGGAGGTCGAGGCCGAGACCAAGACAGACCACGAGAAGCTCATGGACGTGTTGGATGGCTACAAGCAGCGGAAACACAACATCGGCAGGGCAGCACTCGAAAACTGCGCGATCCAGCAGGAGGAGTGGGTGAACTGCATGAAGAGCGGCGACTGGGAGGACCGGCTGCAGATGTGCAGGCATCAGGTGCAGAGGTTCGAGAGGTGTTATACCATGCAGACGGTAGGGTCTCCTGGATTTGCTCATGCTACGTTGCCAACGGGATCATGATCACTAACATCCCCACCAGAGATTCCTCAAGGCCCTGGGCTACCAGTCCGTCTACAACAGACCGGCGCAGGTGGAAGAAGACATCCAGATGCACGCGGATCAGCTCTACGCGCGTATGATCGAGCAAGAAAAGGCCATCGAGGCCGCCAAGAAGGAGGGCCTTCCCGCACCCAAGTTCGACCTTGCGATACCTACGATGCCCGCGGGCGCAGACCCCGCCGTCCCCGAGGTGAAGCCCAGACCGGACCTGGAGAAATCATGGAAGGAGAAGCTGGAGCAACTGCCCGAGACGGAGCGGGCGGCCGAAGAGGCGGCGCTGCGGGCGGACCTGCAGGCCAAGGCGGACGTGGCCAAGAACGTGCAGAAGCTGTGGGACGAGCAGGAGAAAGAGAAAGAGAGGCGCAAGGCGGAGGGCAAGGCTACGATTGTGGATCGTATCGCGGGGGCTTTTGGCGGTGGGAAGTGAGAGAGACGTGTTGTTTGGGCAGTGTCTACGATTATTGAGGATGCCTTGTCTGAAATGACTGTGGTTTCTGAAGGCAGTTGGTACCAAGTTGTGTACTGTACAAAGGGGGTTGTCGGGGTTGATGCGGCTGTCATTATTGTGACAGCATCAGCCATTGTAGAAGTGACTGTAGACTATCGTGTACTTCTAGCAAAGCATTTTTGGGATGCGAAAACAAAAAGAGCCTGCTGGTGGCTTATTCTTTCTCTAGCCTGACTTTTTATCAATGCTCACGATAGTGTTGACATTTCTGAATCAAGGTGGTTCTTTGTCAAGACATAGAGTTATCAAATGGTCGAAGGGGTCTGGTAAACGGGGGAGAAACACTTTTCAAGAGCTTAGCGTCACGATACTTCGCAACTGCTGATCCTGAGGCTGGCGCGATAGTTGCTGCGTCGAACGGTGGTGCGAAATTGTGACGTGCATTCTTGAAGTCTAAGGCGTACGCGAGAACGAGTCGACCAGCGAATCGTGAAAGGCCCCATAATTCCCTCAGCAGGGTCAGCGTGGCCAGGGCGCATTCATCCCATCTCGTGTTGCGAAAGCCTGGGATTCAGCTTCCGGTCCGCGACCCCCAGCAGTTGGAGGGCGTGAGCAACGGAATTGGGTAGGGTAGAGTTCGCGTTTCGACTGAGTTCGAATCACGATCGGCAACTTTGCTGCTGCGGTACGAACTCAACGGGGATGAAGAAATGGCTCGTGGTTGGAAGCCAATTGTAGTCAGACTGCTACCGAACGGGGACCCGGAGTGGCAGTCCGCCGCAAGACGGTTCTGGAGATGTTTCCCATGGCATACCATGTCAGGCCGGCCTGGATGGCTTATATTCACTTCCACACACTTCCATCCAGGTGGATCAGTAAAATATACTGGCGGTGGTGCACTGGGGGGCCAGTGGCAGCGAAGGTTGTGCAGTGACCGCCACCGGTAGAAGCTTCGGCTCAGCCCTCCCCAGTGGCTAGTTGTCCCGAGTCCAATTCCCAGGTTACCAGGTTCTGCAGCGCGCCCCTCGGGCCTTGCTTCGCCCAGCGAGAGGGAGAGAGGGAGGAAGGAGTGGCCACTGCACGCCAAGCTTTCAAGTACGCGGGTAGATCTCTTGGCGCACACTTGGCAGCTGGGGGGACCACCACTTCGCATCACCCCCCCCCCCAGACTTTCCAGAGCCTCCCACTTCCAACGACGTTGCTTGAAACGCAGGTCTGAATTAAAGGTTGAATGAATAAGTAAATAAGTGATTCATATGGAGTTTGTTTCGTTAATATATTCAACCCAACCCCCAACTCGGTCCTCTAGCTTACGGTAGGTAGGTGGTGGTAGTAGTAAAAATCGCCCAAACGCCACTTGCGGACAAAGTAAGTCACCAACGCGTGGTGTCTCACTCAGCGCCAACCCCTCTCCCAAGCTTGTGTTCCTTTACCCATGTCTTCCCGTCTCCTCTATCAGATCATCATCAAACACCCGTCTAGCAGCACGACTCCTCGCAGCCGCAGAGACCGCAGCAGATCTCGCAACCGGCCTCTTCACCACCACGAAGGCTCATCTCGGGCTGGGGCTCGGCGGACTTTTGTAACGCGTTAGTCGAGGTTCTCTCATCCGTAACTAGGGGTAACAAAAAGAGCAGAGGGAGAGGGGGGACTCACCGGCTGCTGGGTGACGACGCCGTTGTCGACGGGGACCTCCATGGGGGCCTGCTGCTGGGGAGCCTCGGGAGCGGGCATATTGACGGTTGTGGAAAGACTTGGAGGTTGTAGAGATAGATTGTATGTTTGGCGGTATACGGTACTCGAGAGAACCCAAGAGCTTCAGGGTGGTATCAAAGACTGGTGGTTTGATCTTGACAATTGGAATCTCGAGAATGGCAGTGGGAGGAAGAGCTGTCCCCTCCCGCCTTATGTACTCTTTCAGTCTGCACAACTCACCAGACCTTTGCTTCTTACCCTCCCTCTTCCCCATGCGTAGCTGAAGCAGTCGGTGGCCGAGGGTCCCTAGCCTCGTCCAACTAAGGTAATGCTCAAAGACTACCACGCCCCCTTATTTCCCTCGCACTCCCTCCACTGCCCCAAGAACAACACAACAGCCACCCTTTATCGGATGCAAACCGGCAACTATAGTTCTCTAAACACCAATCAACTGCCTTTACACACCTAGCTGCGCCCGGTTTCCCTTGTCGTTGGCCGGTCAGGGACCAGGGGTCTGGGGGGCGTGTGTAGCCGGGTAGGGCAGGCGTCCCGCGTAAGAAGAAACTTTGATGATGGATCCAGGAGGTGCCGTACATCCGTGATGGGATGTCATGACACGGACACGGCGGGCGGCGGGTATAGTGGGAAGGAAATCTTTGGGACTTTGACGCAGGTGAAAGTTACCGGGCGACCGCCACATTGCGGGAGAAGTGGGAACACGCGGACCACGGCCACCCCGATACAGGGACACTCGACCCTAAAAGAAAAGGGGGGGTAATACATAGTAAAAGAAGGCTGATGGGATGAATAGAAACCATTCGAACAAGACTTGTTAGTGACGTCAAACTGGGAATGGCCGGACCAAAAATAGAGACATTCGCTCAGAGTTTGGGAAGCATGGGGTTCCAGAACGACTTCGACCTGGCTGGCGCTTGCATTCGTGTACAGTAGGCGAACAAAATGTTCTCTGGTTATACTGCCTTTCCCTCTCCGGGAAAGCATGTTACTCCAATTGGGGATTAGAGTTCGCACCGTGCGGCGCGGTGCAATCGCACCGTTGCTGTAAATATTGTTTGTTGGCCAAAAAAATCGTAGTCATCAATTAGGCGAGCCGAATGCCGACTTTCCTGGGTATCCCCGGCAGAGGCCTCCCCCTTCCGCCAACCACCACTCCCAAGCCTCACCACATCCCGAGCACATCGCACCATGACCACCAAACCGCGTCGAGCACATTAGACGTGACATCGGCGAAACAAGCCGTCGTTGCTTTGGCTCGTGAGCTCATTCCCCGCTTTTTGCCGCTCACCTGCCTTCAAGAGCCACGGCAGCTCGTTCAAGGAAGGCGTTGAAGTCCTTAATTTGTTTCAGCGTCCCCCCTGTATCGCTCTGCGTACAGGCTTGGTCTGTAATCCGGGATATCAAAATCTCAAGGTTAGCCAGCTCTGCCGTCTTCTTCTCAGTCGAGCCAAGCTCAGGTGCTGCACGACCGCGCTCCACGGCCAGGTCGATGTCATGCATCTGTGAAGATAGGCTCAATTGGTTCTGCGGGCACGCGTTAGATCTGTAAGGCTGACTTAGAGTGTGACTGAGGGGTCGTACCAATGCTTCCTCCGTCACCCTTTCGTGCTTAATTCTGACGGCATCCTTCCGGAGTGCCACCTGATCCCGCTCGGCACGGATGCGCATGATTTCGTCCCGAAGAGCGATCCTTTCTTTCTGGACGCTGCGTACTCGCTTGCGCAAGCTGTGGAGCGCGTCGAGGAGGATAGTCTAAATTGGAGTCAGCAGTGGCAACCTAGTCTCGAGTGTTTGATACCCACATGCTGGAGGAGTCGAGTTCTCAACTCCTCCTGGTAAGCCTCCAAAGCTCGGAGCTGCACTTGATATTCCCTCTTGGCGGATTTGTCCTGGGCGTTTCGCACACCCTCTTTAAGGGTATCCAGACTCGTCTCAATGATCTCGTCGCACATCTGGGTCAACACATCAACTGTGTTGACTCCGCCACGTCCAGCAAATGGGATGTCCAGGTTGAGCACATCGGCATCGGCATCGTCTTCGTCGCCTTCCGCGACTTGCACTCTTTTTGTAAATCGCTGGACGGGAATGGCAACTGACTCCTCAGCTCCGTCAGCACCTTGCTTCTTCCTGCGATTCAGGGCAGCTTTTGGTGAAGTGTCCTTGGCTTTGGAAGCCGCCTTTGGTCTTCCTTGCTTCTGTTTCGCTGGGCTCTTCTGTGGTTGTTTTCTCCGTCTCTTGGGCAATGGCTCTTGTTGATCCTCGTCGGCTATTGTCGAGTCTGGTTCGGGAGATGATGCTCTTGGGCTTCTGCGCGGTCGTTTTCGGCCTAGTCTTTGAGCTGCCTCGTTCGCGTCCACCTCTTCTGCCAAGCTTTCATCGTGATCTCGCTCTAGTTCGGGCGCCTCATCCGCAATTGTTTCCGGTTCTGGTTCCGCCTCTGGTTCCAATTCTGACGGCGATACTGGCGCCGGCTCTGGTTCAGCGGCCGGTGCTGTCGATTCTTCCAATTCCGCGTCGTGACGGTAAGAAAGCTCAGGAGATTCTGTCCTCTCAAGGGACCTGGCTGTCCGATCTGGCGAAAGCTCATCCAGACCTTCGTTCGCAGACACGGCAGAATTTCGACTCCCGTGGGAGCTGAGTGTCGACCTGCGCGTGCCGGCCGTGTTTCTCCGTGCTTTACGCTCTAAAGGTGAGGATATCGGGACGGTCTCAGTTTCGTTTTCACCAGGCGAAAGCGCTTGCTGTAACCTGGCGCTCGATGCGAGAGCACTGCTGGTTGCGATTGTGCGCCGCCGGCCACTGCCTGGCGCATCCAAAGGGCTTTCTTCCACTTCGGTGTGTTCCGCCGTAGCCCTCCTCGACACTGGCGAGATGGGCGGCGCAGGCGCAGCAGGTCTCGGCGGCGGCAGAGACTCGACCGATTCGGGATCGTGCTGTTCAAGGACAGCGTCCGGACTTGTGGTGGTTTGCGCGGCTGCAGGTCGCGCGGATTCAGTAGAGGATCCTTCCTGAAGTTCGTAGGGGTCAGTCTTCCCTAAAGACTGCCGCGAGGTTAGGTTCGTATCGTTCGTCGCTGGTATCGCCGGTCGCACCGTATCGCTGTCCAATTTCCGCCTCTTAGCTGACGTGTTGGGTGTCGGTGTCGTTCGGTGTGGCGGCCTCTCCGGGCTTTTCTGGGGCCCGATCTCGGTCGTGAGGTCGTCGCCAAAGTCCAATTGGAACGACACGTCCTCAACCTGGCCATGTCTTTGGACTGTCAGTCGCAATACCCACGCAATAATGCTTTGAAGTCTTACCCTGCGCCTCGCATGCGCTGTTGCATGCGCTCCGCCCGGGCTGTCGAACATTAGCATTTGCCTTGGCGGGGTGCCGTACGCGCTGGTACTCACTGGCCATGATCGCTGATTATGGAGGTGTGATAAGGGTGTCAATGCCCCCAGAGTAATCCAGATGTGGCCTTAGATTCATCGAGGCCAACCTGACGTCAAGTTGTGATTGTTGTGGTTCAGACGCAAGGCTTCCAGCTTGGACCGATAGCAGCCACATGAACAATGTAGAGGGGCGCGTCTTGGTACCTAGCGTGACGCGCACCTCCTCTTTACGCCAGACATCCCCTGTCGGGTGTCCGTGCACCATCAACATCTCATAACTCCGGACTCCCACGCTTTAGTTCTCTCACCAACGTGGATTGCCAACATCAGAAGAACTATTGTAGATCGACAGCGACAAGCTACGGCAACCAAACTCTGTAGTTCCGATCACAAGAAAAGACACTACGTGTTGATTGATTCCAATATCTAATAGGTTTTCGGGATGGATCTGCTCCTTAATACAGACTGCAGCCTACCATGTGCTCACCCGCATCCCAACAGCCAGGCATTGTCGCAGGCGGAAATCACATTTGATTTTCTCTGACCAAGACTACAATGACTCCCCATTTGGCCTTGGCTCTCGACTCGAGTTCTTCTTTGCCTGTCGGCCACGAGTTCTCCTGAATTCTGCTGAAACTTTCACTGCCTAGACTTTTAAATAAATTGAACCAACGGGAAAAGGAGCCTAGACGCAGAATTAGGTAGTCTTTGCCAAACGACTCTTGGACGAGAACAACCAGACTTACTCGAACGAGACAATTGATCACCAAATCTCTCCACGCTCCTTTAATAGCGTTACTTTTGAACGTTCGTAGGTCCTCGACAACACACTCACCTGCTTTCTCTACTATACTGAACCCCCTTCTGTCAACCTTGCGCTGCTTCCTCGCCGAGAATTCATTAAAGCTCACCCATAGCACCTACTCAAATAATATATTGCCCCAATATTGGATATTTGTCAACACCGCCTCTTCTACAGCGTCGGGTTTTCACTCACATCCGTCACTTCGCCATATCTAAGCCCCGATTCACTCAGTATTTAACCTATTTGAGCCAGCACATCACAAACCGACAGAGCACACCGCCAATCACTATGGCGGTAGTTAATATAGCAGATGAGGCCATCAAAGTGCTTCACCCAGCCTGGGACGCTGCTCTTGTGGTCGCCGACGAGAACTCGCTGAAGAAGTTCCTCGTTTCTTCTCAGGTTCTGAGGATCGCTTCCACATACTTCAACACCCTCTTCACTTCTAATTTTGAGGAAGGTACCAAGACTCAAGAAGGATTGAAACCAGAGATTCATCTGCACGACGATAGCCCGGATGCAGTGGAGGTCATTCTCTCCATCCTTCACTACCAGTACAAGAGCGAGTGGAACACCATGAGCCCTGAAAGCTTTGCAGTCATTGCCACGCATTGCGATAAGTACTGCTGCACTGCGTCGCTTAGACCGTGGGTGGACAAATGGATTGCCAACTCCAGCCGCATCATTGAGCGTCGGGACATTGGATGCCTTCTGTTAGCTACTTCCGCTTTTGGAGAAGCACTGCCATTCCAGAAAATTTCTCGGTTGGCCGTGCTACAACTGCCTCTCGACTATGACTTTAACTCTTGGTCTAAGGACGAGACATTGGCCTCTCTTCCGGGAGAGATCACCAGTAAGTACCCTGCATTTATGAAAGCGATCATGGTCGGCTCCGGGTCTAACACCTCCTCAGGCTACATGACTGGGAAGATGAAGGAAGTTACCAATCGCCTCTATTCTCTCTTGCAGGAGACGGTCACCAGCTTGGTAGCAAACCAATCCGATATCGGCCGGATGCACAGTTCTCGCTGCAACAAGTGCCTTCGCGTCTACGAGAAGAGTCGATCGTCTGGTTGTCCAGACTGCCCGCTTGGCAAAGGTGAGCAACCCGGCGCGGGAGACTACCAAGTCTTCTGTTGCTCAGAAACACGCGTCGCCGAGTGCACACTCATCTTGACGAAGCATCAGCTCTATCCGAATGAGAGGGTCTGGCGAAAGGGCCCGATTGCTGAGATCGCCCGTCGTTTCAACATGGTCCGAGAGACACGCACCCACAAGTGTAACTTTGACCAACACTGTCCTTTGAGGAAGCGATTGGGAGAGCTAGATGAGGCGGTACTCGAGGTGATTGAGGGCATCCAGGGCCAAAAGCTGGGGCCTCTCGTCGCGAACGAGCCTGTCAAGTCTGGTGATGAGGGTGAGGGCGAGGCCAACTACGGCGGAATCACTTGCAGTCAATGCTGCACATAGCTTTCTTTCCTAGGCCGTATGCAGGAGCTCGCTGTTTGGATCGCCTTTTTCGAGTTTGGAATCATAGCGGCAGTTTAGCGGTAAGGTGGATGGGATCCGAAGCAACCTGATTGAAATCCTTCTACTTGGATCGTGATTGACAATGCCGACAACTTCATCGTTCCTGAGTCAAACTTTACGTTTTGCTTCTTGTACAACTGCTCTAAGCGATTCAGCAGGCAACAAGCTGGGAAGAGGCAGTTTCCGCATCGATTACAGCCGGTTTCTGCTGACCGTCAGACAAGCCCCTGAAAGGGAGGGTGCAAGTGTGAGACATGTTTCTTTGCCTGAATTTTCTAAGCATGAAGCAGATGTCAGCAAGAGACACATCTTCATGAATCACTCCCCAGGCAGGCCTGTTCTACTTCCACGACGCAACGATAGGTCGGTGTTTCCGGGATGACCTCCGAAGGAAAGGAGTCGTGTGAACATGCAAGCCCATCCCCGTTCTTTCCAACTGCATGATCCTCAATCTCTCCAGCCATTTTCCTAATGCCCATCCATCGTGATGACTTGCCACCAAGTCGCGACCAAGGGCAGCTTCGACATTATCAAAGGCAACAGTATCGACATCAAACTACCACTCGATGGTGGCACCCGCAAGAAGAACGTTCTTATGAGCATGGACGTGTACACCCCATTGGCCGAGCCTATTTACTCTGATGGCGACCTCTTCGTCATTTTGCTCAGTCACCAAAAGTGATTCACCGCTGGCTATCAGTTGTCTTCACAAGTGTTCAGAGTGGCCTCAATAACTGTTGCCAACGCGATGGATGCCACCAGCGCCACCCAAGATGGACGCAAGGTGGTCAGACTGGCATGACAGTGTGGACGTTGAGGCGGATTCTTTCCGATGCATTTTCTCCATGTTACACCCCACGAACACCGACACCACAAGTATCTTCCGGCCCAAAGCCTTCTGTAGGTCGCCAAAATCAACTCAATCTTGGGTTGCGACCAGGCCCTTGCGCCGTGAATCAGTCTGTGGTGCCATACGGTACGCCAAGAAATAACCGACTGCATTCAACCGAAAACGGAGGAGTTGGGCATGTTATTGAGTTCGGCAATTACCTTCAAAGCTGAAGAGAAGGTCCTCAAGCTAACAAAATTTGCTGCCCAACACCTGCCGGTCGAGTTCTGTGAAGTATGGAGGAAGAATAAGAATCATGAGGGTTTACATGAGAACAGATATCTCAGTAAGATTCTACCCTCATCTTTGTGCTATCTTTGCGGTGTTTCCATACCCGCTTCTCCGATCCCAGATACGCAACATAGAAATATGGTGGATTAAGAGCGCTGACAAGTTACTATCGTAAATGGACTACACGACGAAGTGGCCAAGTTATTCACTCTCGTATCCGAGTCCATCCACTCTCTCGGCGGCGCCTTGGATAGTCGAAGCCAATTGTATCCCATAGGCCGCAAGCTCTGTCAATTTTGTGGTCGACGACACCCAGGCACTGCCACGAGGTCGCCCTTTGTCCAGAGCTCTGCAGCAAGCCACATCGCGTCAGCGAGTATCTTAAGATCCTTGCTGTTCAAAGTCTGTGGCCACATAGCATGCTTCGAAAGGATAATGCTTCAGTATCGCTGATCGTGCAGCGAGTTTCCGATATGTCACTCGATATCCCGCATCATTGTGAAGGCGGGTTGAAGTGTCCCCTGCTTGTCCACATCAACAGCCGATTGTCTAAAGTCAAGCGCGTTGTGGACGATTTCATCCCAGGCGTGGAGCAAGCAGGTAAACAGAAGGGAGAATGCAACGGATGCGGTAGCCTTGAAATCAGATGGAGAACAGCAACAAAGATGTCGTTGGCCGAGACATCGACTATGCTGTAACGGGTATGCTCAACGGCGGAGGACCTACTGAAAGTGAGAACTTGACAGAAGCACGACGAAACAAGAAATTGTAACATCGAAGCTAGGTTTTATCACTGTCTTTTGTTTGCTTCATTTTCTGAAATCGGAGCCTTGGGTATCCCCTAACGCCATACATGAACACATTCTGGGTTTATCGCGGACCACTTGTTTCGTCACACACCCTTAACGCCTGAAAAGTTCCAGTGCCAGCTGTGCAAATCGTACATTCCTGTATGCTCCCTCAGAGCTCATCGTTTGGAACCCATTCCATCTTTTCGTCGACGAACTTGTGGCTAAAATGGCCGTTAGCAACGTGCAGCGTTGAGTGGTTGTCTTTGGAAGACTTACCTCTTGAACACTTTATCCGTCAAGGCCTTCTCTCCGTACTCGGCGATAAGCATCTCCTTGTACTTGTACGGGATCTTGGCGTTGACGCCCTCGAAGGTGGTGTCCAACAGCGGGTAAAGATACGTGTCGCGGAACTCGTGGCCGCCTTTGGAAGCCAGAACACCGGCGCCCTCGGGATGGTCCTCGACGTAACGGACGGCGGTGACGTCGATGAAGAGGCCGTTGTCCATGTCAATCCAGCGGGCGTCGACGACGTTACCCTCGTCAAAGGCGTCCTGGCCCCGGTGGACGTAGTTGGGGTTCACTTCGAGCTGAAAGAAGCGGCCCTCTGGGACGGAAGGGTACTTGTAGTAATAGGTCGTCATGTTGTAGTAGGCGGCGAGGAAGTTGATGCCGTCTTCTGTGATCTGGACGTCTGCGGTCGAGTCCCAGGGGAGGATCTGTAAGGCGTCAGTCGTTTTGGCCGGGAAGCGAGGCCGAAGCTTGGGGACAGAGGGAAAGAATAAGAGACGAACCTGCTTATTCCACCACCATCCCAGGAGGGAATCATGCATGAGCCACGTCTGGACGCTCAAGTCGCGGAGAGTCGCGAAGTAGGTCTGGACCAGGACCTTGAGGGCGTCGCGCTCAGCCGTCTCATTTAGCGGCTTTGTGGCGAAGCGCGCATCGTAGCGTGACGAGAAGCTGTTGAACACCGATCAGTATGATTATGTCCAATTCTCAGGTGATCTTCGATGTAAGATTTAGAGTTTCGGGAGACGCGCTCGGGTTCATCCCGTCCGCGTCTTTCATCTTAAGATAGACGAACAAATAGCATTAACGACATACCTCGCTTCTTGGAAGTACTTTGCGGGCTGGCTCCGAGCCTCTTTGCGTTCCACCGCTCCCGCTTTTTCAGAGTTGGAGGAGGCCGGAGATCTGTCTTGGATCGGCGTGGCCTGGGCAAGTGTGAGACCGGCGACGATCGTCGAGAGGAGGCGTCCGAGATGCATCTTGGCTATTTTGCTTTCCAGTTTACACGAGAGTGCAGTGAGTCCTTGGATTTCACAAGACGGCCGTTTTAGTTGAGGGGTCGGCGAGGCAGCGTGGTTTTGTCGGTGTTGGACCTGGTTACCTGACTTCCCGAATGGCTGGGCAAAACGTCATCGAAGGCGCAGGGCATCAACGGGTAAGAGTGAGAGCCCGTCTGATCCAATGACCCTGGTTCCTGCAGGAATGATTGGGAAAGGGTAGTGAGTCGGCGGTGAATTCAAGCTTGTCTCGTAACACTTTAGGAACAATGGATGATGGAGTAAGTCGAAGAGATGCACTCAGGCACTTCAAACCATATTCACCAAAATAAACTACCCAAACCAACAGACAGCTAACCGCCCAGGAGGGGGCTGTTCAGGTTTATCTACACATTATCATGCATCAACCCCCGTACCACCTTCGACCGCCAAAAGACCCGATGCGTGCTCCCGGATGAGGGGGCGGGCGAAGGCACCATGCTAGGGGCCGGGGTGGTGGACGTTTGCCCAGGACCGAACCAACAGTAAGGAACAAACGAAAAGCACGCGCACGCGTAAGACGGCCCAATCTGATGTGACGATCAAATCTCAGTCTCCAGATTCCAACAGCGAGCAGCGAGCCCCTAGGGGCCCCCAACGGGGCCCGCGGCACTGCACCCAGCGAGGCAGAGCAAACCCCCACTATCGGCACTGCGACACTGGGACAGTAAGTAGACACCAATGACACCACACACACTCCTGCAACAGAGTCGTCGCCGTCCAACGGCAAGCGTCGCCAACGGGTTTAGGAGGGGGCCGAGATACCCGGCCAATGAGGCGGCGCGCATACGGCCTTTGGCGCTTGAACGGGCAGGGCCGCGTCATGATTTTTAGCGTTGGCACTGCCGTCGGTGCCGACCCGCTGCTCCGCACTAAAGATATCGCGGGTGGCCCTTGCTACGGCCTCATGAAGCTGTCCGCCCACATCCCGGAGCCTTTCGAGATTGGCGCGGCGTATGCGCTGACGACATCTGCTACTGCGCACGGCGGTACACTGGATTTTGAGGCTCAAGGGGATCCATCTTGGTAATCTTTTCGCTCCGGGGGTTTCTATCTTTTCTTTTCTTTTTTGGAGATGATGGAAATTGTCCGAAAAATGAAGCTTGTCTGAATTTGAATGGTGGCGTCTGTGGCTCGTCGGGACGGAAGTTCTACGGCAGGACTTGATAGCTCATCACAAATACATGATAATCGCAGAATGCCGTTTTGACGACCAAGCTGCCGATTTGCTCTAGGGCTCAGCCTGCTCAAGGGGTTTCATTACTTCTCTGAGATCAAGTTGTCATCTTTTGTCAATTTGTATCGTGGGACCGGGAGTCAAGCTATGTCATGTAACCTCGTTTTCAACTCTCCGTGGTAGTAACGTAGCAAACCTTCATGTGATAAGATAATCTTCATTCAAGTATGCGCGATGACTCCAAAGCTCTGGAGCAAGATTGCCGTACCCCAGCTTGGCCACAGAAGGACAAGATTAGTCTTCCCCAAAACAGAAAGCGTCAACATGGAAGTTCATGTCTAGGCCCAATCCTGGAGTCGGCTGCTGCCAAAGGTGCAGGATTGCCGCAGCCCACGTGTGGAGCTTGACGGTCACCGAAACTGACAACACCTTCACGAACCCTTCAAGGCGGCTTGACTTGGGCCGATGTTGGTCCCTGGGTGGCTAGCGTCGTGGTTGGTATACAAACGAGACAGCTCTTACAAAACAAGAAGAAGAAAAAGGCGAGCGGTCCCCGGCCGGCCACCGCTCGACGGACACGGAAGCAAGCTAAACAAGGGGCCCACCTAAACACGGGCGAGGCCCGTCCATGACCACTCTGCAATACAACACCAACCTGCTAGATCGACTCTGCGGGAACAAGATTCCCCTCGCACTATCACAAATAGGGGTCCCAAGCCAGCAATAGCTACCCTTGAAACATGGCGGTCTCCCAATTCGTCACAAGCCAATACCCATCCGAGGCTTTTGTCGAGAGCTGCGGCGCAATCGTCTTCGACCTGTCCAAGGAACCCGCAAAGGTCTGCCTGCTGCACTACCTAGCGACGGACGAATGGTTGCTCGCCAAGGGCAGACGCAACTGCGGCGAGTCGAGGCACGAGGCGGCGCTGCGGGAGGTCCTCGAGGAGACGGGACTCCGCTGCAGACTTCTGCCTGTCGACATGGCCACGCGAGCGCCGGCGCCGGATGACGAGGCGGACGCACCGGACGCGGCCGCCGCGCGTCGAGCGATCACGGAGCCGTTCATGTTGACGATGAGGAGCATCGACGGAGGGGCCGGGGTGAAACTCATCTGGTGGTACGTCGCCACTGTCGAAGGCGGGAACGGGGCGGAGGAGAACACGGCGGGCGGGGAAGCGCAATTCGCAGCAAGATTCTTTGGCTGTGATGAAGCCGTTCGAAAACTGACATTCGAGACTGACCGCGAGGTCCTCAGGAGGGCCATTGACTTAGTCGAGAAGACGCCCTCCTAATCGCAACCACCTACAAGCTGCTCAAGAAACGCACATCTCATGCCCCGCCTGACGATGCATTTCTCGATTCGGCAGGGGCTTCGCAATCCGCGCAGCAGGTTAGCAGGCACCGACTGGGGGAATCCACGTCTTCAATGGCGCCATCCCCTCGAGCAGGGGGGTTACATAAGCGACTTTGGCAAACTCGGACCAATCAATGTCCTTCGTCGCTGCGCTACGTGGCTGGGGGTTGGGGGTCCAGGCTGTCGTCACCTTCCTCCAGCACGGATAAGGCTCAGGCTCGAGCTGATAAGGCCAGCTGGGCAGCTCCAGCTGAGGGAGTGTGGCAGCCCGCGCGGCGTATGGCTGGATCGGGAATCTCTGGAGGGACCACGGCAACTGGAAAGCTTCACACCTCCGCATTCCACTTCGAATAGCCTCAATCTCGACTGTTTCTTACGTCGTGTGCCATTTCTGCTTCTTTTCAAGCTTCATTACAGGATACCAGTATCACCGGAGCTATCATCCGGACAGAACTCCCTTTCCGTGGGTTAGCTCGCCGCCTCGTGTGATGTGAAACGGAGCGGCTGTCACTCCCGTCCGTTGCTGTTTGTTTGCGTGTCGCAATCGCATTTCCCGAGTCCCCCCCCCCCAATCGCAATCTTTCGATAGACCGGAGTACACTGGAAGCTCGACTTCCAATCCAGCACCATGACTGCGTGGAACGTAGGTGCCTCGAGGTCGATATTCGTTCTCCGAAGCAAGCCGCTAACTTGCTTGTCTAGGTGTTCCGATACATGGGAGACATCTCCCACCTCCTGTCGAAATGCATCCTGATGTTCGCGATACACCGCAACAGAAGTGCTGAGGGTACGTTGGCCGATTGTCCGAGAAAACCAAATCGATACTGACCGAGTGTGCGCGCGCAGGCGTCTCCCTCATTACCCAAGGCTTGTACGCCATCGTCTTCTGCACGCGATACCTCGACATATTCACCCGGCAACCGCTATGGAACTTCCTCTTCAAGCTCTTCTACATATCGTCATCATTCTACATCATCGCGGCAATGCAGTGGATCTTCCCCCGCACCAGAGAGCGTGAGATTTCCTGGAAGGTCGGCGCCGGCGTCTTTGTCGGCTCGCTGCTCTTGTCTCCATTCGCCATGCTCATCTTCGAGAACTGGTGGAGCTTCCAAGTCGTAAGTCGCCGATTTGCGCAGTAGTCACTGCTAAGCGTTTGCTAACGTCAACCCGCCAGTGGCTTTGGGACTTCTCCCAGATCCTCGAGTCCGTCTGCGTTCTGCCCCAGCTCCTCTTGCTCCGCCAGACGACCGTCCCAACCGTCATCGACTCCTTCTACCTCGTCACTCTCGGCTCCTACCGTGCCTTCTATCTCATCGGCTGGATCACCCGCGAGCTCGACATCAACGACAAGGCCCCGAACACCGTCTCCGTCATCTTTGGCATCATCCAGACGGCCCTTTACGTCGACTTTGCCTGGGTATACTACACCCGCCAGCGCGTCAAGCTCCGCAACGGCGGCATCGTCGACGCCGACGACATGCGCCGCGGCTGGTTGCTCAACAGGATCTTTGGCAAGCGGATTGATGTGCACTCGGACGACGAGGAGAGTGCACCGGCGCTTGGCGATGACGATGGCCAGACTCGCCGAGGTGGCCGGCCCAAGTGGGGTGCCCGTGGCATCTCCGTTAGTGCTGACGAGGGCGTTCTGGATACCGACAGGGATAACCAGCGCCGGGCCGAGGAGCTCGACGGTGTTGTTGACCCCGATGCTAAGATGAAGGATCCTGATGAGCTCGCCCGTGTGCTGGACGACGACGACGACGAGGACTCGAACCAGGCATCTGGTAGCAGCGGCACACCCAATGGAATTGATAACGGTTCGGAGTGGCGCAACTAGACTTAGAGCCAGGGGCTGGTTCTCGACGAGTAGGCATCGCTAGGCCGCTGAACTCGGTTGAGGAGCGGCTCTGAGATGGACTCTCGGGACAACGTGCCCTCTGGATGGTGACGCACGATTAGCTATGAATGGGTAAAGAGAATGCATGCAAAGAGGTTTCTTGTTGGCAAAAATGTCTAGCAAATAGCGTCTAAGATCAAAACGAAGATCTAGCGGACTTTGGACATGATTCTCGGAAAGGTTAAAGTATTGTTGTACGTTTTTATGAGAGATTCAATACAGAGAGGTTTTCTGTTATATATTTCTACGATCTCATGGATTGGTGTATCTTGGTTCTCGCCGTATAAGTATGTACTGTGCGCCTTTTGCTGCGTGTATGCTCGCAACAGTCACGCAAGACTGGGTTCATCCAAGTGTGTAGACCTTGACACCTCGAACCAGCCCGAAGGTGCCCTTCGTGAGGGGCAGGTCGTTTGCCTCCCTAAGCCGCTGCCAGGCTAGCCAGGTCCGAGATGCCATGCCTCGATCAGCGTGGCTTGGATCGCCGTCGCATCTGAATAGCACTAATCCGCACTCTAGAAGCTGCTCCAAAACTGCTCCCTTCGCATTACAATGGGGGGTGGTATCCAAATGCGCCCCCTCAAATAGTGGTTGTTGCAACGCTTCGCGTATGTTGTCGCTGCACTGTCCCGCACCGGAAAAACTTCCTGTATCCAATAAAACGCCCGTGGCCGTACGGGCCCCTCAGGAAGCGACGCCGCTTCCTGAATTAAAAGCTCGTCGTCGGAAAATGAAATCGCTCCAACACGCTCAAAGACCTTCGTTTCCCGTTTCCAATCAACGTTGGCATTTCACCCGACCGTAGCAGTCGCGTTGGAGGTGATCTCCACGTTCCCCCCAAACGCCAAGATCTGCTCGATGCTCGTCATGTGCGTCCAGTCGCCGGTGAGCACCGCGCTGTCGACGTCGAAGCCGCCCGCTGCCGCCGTGGCGTTGACCCCCGTCGCGTTCTTGAGGTGACAGAACTGTGCGGTGCCCTTGACGAGCGCGACGCCGACGCAGATGCCGCCCCCGTCCAGGAACACGTCGTCGCCGACGGCGTCGCTGTAGCCCTGGTTGTACTGCGCGCAGAGCGTCATGCAGGTGAGCATGTCCGGGACGGTCATGACGAGGATGTCGCGCAGCTGCGGGTTGATTCCCTGTCGCTGCGGGTAGAAGGTGTTGCACAGGACGTCGAAGGACATGACCTGTTCGTTGTTGAAGCGAATGGGCGAGCCCGAGGCGTCGTAGGGCGTCACGGTCGTGTTCGTGCCCGGCGTCGGTTGGGGGCAGTACGGGTTGATCGGGGCTGGCGAGGGGACGCCAAGGATCTGGGTGACGGGCTTGATCTCGTCGGAGGAGTCGGAGGAGCGTCTGGTGGAGGCGGGGGCTTTCCGTCAGCCCGAGGCTGAAGAGTAACGGACGGGAGGAGGGCGGTCGAGGAAGGGAATGGAGAGAAAGAGGTTTGTAAGAGAAAGTAGCTCGTTCGTCAGACGTACCGGTTGGCCAAACCCAGCGCCAGGCCGACGGCAATGGCGACGCCGACGATGATGACTCCCAGTGCGACCGCGGCCCAGAAGCGGAACACGGTCAGGCCCAGGATCGTTTTTCTCGGCTTCCCATCGTTCTCTCTGCCCCTCTCGAACCTCTGCCTCCAGCCCGCCAGCGTCCCCTGCTGCTGCCGTTCAGGGTCGGACGGCGCCACTGCCGGCCCCGGGACACGTCGTGCGGCGGCCGCCGAAGCGACGGGCGCTTCAGAGCTGATCCTTGACTCTGGGTACGGCGGCGACGCATCTGGAATATCTCGGAGGTGGGCGTTCTGCGGGAACGACTCAATTTGCTGGATCTCGGGGGACACTATTGGCGATTGTGCGTCATGGCTCGGCAGCGAGGTCGGGTCGGCGGTGATGGTTCCAGGCTGGGGCCGCCGCTCATGGATCGGAATTATGAACTTGTGCTTCTCTTCCTCCATATTGACATCGCAAGCCACGCCCGCGGCGGGGCGTGGAGGGAGAGGGGGGAGGGGGGGAGGTTTCGATTCGTTGCAAAGGCGATGATGGTTTTCGGCCTCTGCGTCCCCTTCCCTGGCTTCCTTCAACGCCTCTATGTAAGGTGATGTTCCCCC
Source organism: Colletotrichum incanum (assembly GCA_001625285.1). NCBI lineage: Eukaryota > Fungi > Ascomycota > Sordariomycetes > Glomerellales > Glomerellaceae > Colletotrichum > Colletotrichum incanum. The sequence goes on from LFIW01000814.1 coordinate 49,813, forward strand.
AATGCTGCCCAGAATTCACTGACGCATGCAGGGTCCCGCGTAGGATTCGACGAAACCACGGGCCGTGGCTGCAGGACCTGATGTTTCCTTGCTGTCCCCCTCGGTGATGGGATGAAAACAGAGGTGCAGAACGGGCACGGTAGGGCCGTTTGTTTCGATCGACGGCTCAGTTGTATGGGAAAGGAGGGTAAGCCTGTGATAGGGAAACCAGCGGGAAATGGGAAAAAAGGCCAGACAGATTGACAGGTAACAAGAGACACGCGGGGGCTTAGAGGCACCGGCAGTCGCTCAGAGGTAGCAGCCGATTCCCTGAAGGTGCAATGAATCCAAGAAAGGGAATGCAACGTGGAGATGGTGCGCGGTTGTTGGTCGGCTCGGGTACGAACGAGTATACCCCTTCTTCCCTCTCTCGCCTCTCTTCAAACGCTCCACTCGGAATTCGTTCTTTTTACCCTGGGAGATCCCAACGGGCAACTGTTTCTTCGATATGGGGGGCGAGGGAAGGGTTGACAGCTGGGATTAAGACCTCGGGCGTTCCCCGGACATGGGCGGGTGGGCAGCGGGTGCCTGTCCCCTCTCTTTGCTTCTCTCGCTCCTTCTCGCTTGAGCCTGAGCCCGAAAGCCTGAAAGGCTGCGCTTGAGACTGGCCTTTGTCAGGTTCTGCACCGAACAGTGATTTTAAGATGTGGCTGTAGCCGATATAGTGGTGGAACTAATGACATGGGTGCCATGAATGGGAAAAAGCGGCCTGAACCTGCCATGACGGAAAGATCCAAATTTAACCCCCACGAAAAAAATGGTGTGTGCGTATCTCCAGTCCAGACTTCAAAACATGCGTCCCGGCTGCTTCTCGGGCGATTGACGAGACAAGAATCAAGATTTGGTGCGGTTCTGCGAAGATGGACTCAAAAAAGAATTAGCTGGGCGCACTGGGCTAGGCTCGAGAGTCTTGGTCGTTGGGTCCTTATTCGGCATTTGCAACCGATGGTTATGCAAGGGGGCTACAATAGCCACGACCCCCGCCGCAGTGCAATCGATCATCCTCCCGCCTTGCGTGAAAAGGGGAGTTCGTCCGGGCTCCCACTCGGGGGAAATGTGGAGGAGGTCTCCACGCCAGCGGTCCGCTGAGCTGTTGATATTTCCAAGGGGGTTACAGTTGCTTCTCCGGGTTGGCCGTGTCGTAGGCTTCCGGGTTAACACTAGTGGTTGGTCTTCAATGATCGAGACGTGGTTGCTGATGGAAGCGACGGCGCACGCAGGCTATATCGCTAGGGCTGACAAAGTGACGTTAGGCGGGCGTCTTTAAACTGCTTCCGTGGCATGCTCGTTTGAGACAGCTGCTTGGTGGCCGAGAAAGTTTCTCGAGTGACAAGATCGAGAAAACGAGATTACGCGGAATCTGTCGGTGAAAACCCGGAGCCCCCGACCGACCCGCGAGATGTAACTGAAAAAATGGTCTGTCATCTCGGAGTCATTGTGGATTCCAGCAATGTGGTAGGGCCGACGTCTCTCCACGGGGAGAGGGCGGATTGTCCCGCCGACCGACCGACCTTCAAGAGCTTTTTTCGGGTGTCCAAGTGGATTCTGGAGTGATTCTTAAGTTATTTCTCGCGACGACTCGCGCAATGAATCCCGAAATGGTCACGTGGTCGCCTGCCAAGATGGAGCATATCAGGGAGGAACGGGAACGACCATGGCTACCATTCATGAGGTTAATTCGACCGCTTTTAATGCAAGACGCCGTTTCGGCTCTTGTTGGTTGATGGCCCCTGGGAATCCTGTTGTTGGGAAAGCCCTCTTCAATACCTCATATTCGATTTCTCGGTAACAATTCATGCTTTCAAAGATCTCGCTTGCTGCAGCTTGAAGTCACTTCCCTCTCGAGGACAAACACCATCTTCTTTCTATTGACGACTGGCTGAGCTGTGAAGTGGCTCAATTTGGTGTTTCATTGTCTATGAACTGTTTTTGGGCAATACATGAGGCACAACTTCCGAGCACTTTCCAACAATCTCATTAACTCCTTAAGCACCTGACCAAAAAGTTGGCAATACAGCAAAGCTGTAATGTATGAAACAGACTGTCATAGATGCCTTGGACCAATACCTGTCCGTTTTAGGTCGGTGTTTAGCAGGACTCATCTGCTCTGGGAATGTACATTTGGTCCCAAAGCTTGCTCTCTTCTCCTCACTGTCCTTTTATGTTGGTTTGCATAAAGTGAAGGGGCGTTCATAGACGACAATCCGAATCAGGGAGTCGGTTCAGTACTCGAGCAGCAACGAGGTTTTCAAGGGCTGAGCCCACGAAGTCTTACTTTCTTCGTGGCTTTGTCTCCAGCCTCGTATACCCCAGATATTTACAAGACAACTTACACGAAAAAGTTTGGCAAGTCAAAAGCCAGTATAGTATATCCTCCGAATTCAATTGCGATCGTTGATCTGAAAGCGGTTGCTGTGTAATGTCTCCCACAAACCAGAATGACCTTTGTCGCTGATTCAAACCAACCATCTCCAAACTTAACCTCTACAACCTCTCCTCTTTACCCTCATCCCAAGTCCACCCAGCATACCCTTCACCCGCTCACCCCAGGTTCTCCTCCGTCTCCCCTTCCGCTTTGAAATTCTCAAGATAGAATGGGTTTCGTCTCTCAACACCATCCCAACACCGCCAATACTTTCGTGGCGGCACACTACGCAGGGCTCTTGACCATCCTTCACGCCGCCCCATTCCTCTTCAGCTCCTCCATGTGCTCCCTCACCTCGACCTGGAGCACCGTCATCGCCGTACCCGGGTGCACGCCCTCTCACCCCGCCGCCCAAGCGCCGGTCTACCCCGTTTGCCATAAGGATGTTGGCCGTTTTGCTCTGCTCGTAGGCCTTGCATGCATCGTACGCCGCCGGGTGGGAGAAGTTGATGTCGTCCTTGATCATCACATAGAGACGGCGTCCCGAAGACATGATGTTGACGACCCTCCCCTGGACCCCAGCTTCGAGGATGCCACCATCAGGCCCTCCAACCCCTTGAGCAGCAGGGAATGCGCGAGGTGGTTCACGCCAAACTCCATCTCGACCCCATCCTTCGTCCTACTCCCTTCAGGTGTATGCATACTTTTCGCGTTACTAGCCGTTACTCACCAGGATGTCAAGTCCGTCACTGTGCTCCCTACACTTCACTGTGGCGCTCCTGACGCTCGCCAGGCTCACGAGGTCCATCTCTATTAGCTGTAAGTTGTCAGCCGAGGTGAGGTCCTCGCCCAGCGCGCCGCGAGCCTTGGAGAGGTCCTCCGCTGTGCTGTAGACAGCGGCGCACGTGGCGGCGAGGGCTTTGGGTTCACAAATATATCAGCCTCAACGGACCTGGGCATCGAGACACTCAATGGAAGTGAGAGTCTGTATGTAGGTGTATATGGCTGTCAGTGGTCCCCTGAAACTGTAATGAACATATTTCTTTCGAGCGAATCCTCTGAATAATGTCTCCCATAAGTAACCATATCTTTCAAGCAACTGTAGTTATTCACTACTCCTACCAGCCACGCACATGAATGGTTCCCATCTAAGATAAAGCTGCATATGAACGAGATGCGAACTATTACCTTCAATTCGAACCTCCAGTAGGCACCCATAGCCATTGCCCACCAAGAAGCGGACGGCACTGACACCAGTGGTCGCAAGCCAAGCCAGCCTTCCGAGGAACAACCACACCTCCTCAGCACCCTCAGCACATTACAATCAATCCTTCGGAGCCTCGTGGCTTCCTCCGCCGAAGATTGTGGAATATGCGTTGAACCTGGCCGGGTCTACGTCACGGGGCGGGACGCACCTTGGGCTGCCGAAATTGTGGATCACTCATCGCCCGGCCCCGGAAAGGCTCTTGGAACTCAGACAGCCAGGGTAAAGAAAATCCGAGAAAGTGGCCCGAGTTTCGAATGCATGAAGAGTGCCACACTGCGTCGTAGCTGTTTGACTTGTTTGGATGACAGCAAGGCACCCTTGCCGCCCGATGGCTGTTACCCCGCGGATACGTTACAGTCCTCCCGAACCATTTCCCGAGGTCGAGGATGCGCACCATCCATGCGAGATCACGCTGGGAGCACATGGCATAGCGCGCGGCGCGCCAAGAAAGGAAAATGAAATGTTTTGTACATTGATAAAAGTACGTATGATAACAACCAATGTTCAAAGCTGCAAGATGTCTGCGCTGCGACCGCCCTGGGGGTTTGTACCCGTCCGTCCGACCTGCCCGTTTTTAACCATGGGTCTTTCTGGCTAGCCCGAGGTATCTTGACCACGTGTAACTCCTGTAGATATAACAAAGATGAAGAAGCCAAATCAATGAACGAAGCGTCGCTCAAATTCGTCGAAAAGCAGGGGACTGATTTCGTCGCTGCTCATACCCTCAACCTCCCAGAGAACGCCCTTCTTGTCGTAGTGCTCTAGAAGGGGCTCGCTGGTCTCCTGAAACTTGCGGAAACGCTCCCTGTACACCGCCTCAGTGTCATCCGGACGCTGCGTGAGGGGCTCTCCGGTGACATCGTCCTTGCCAGGGACCATTGGGGCGTTGAAAGTGGTGTTGTACACACGGCCCGAGGGTTCGTGGACCCAGCGGCCGGAAATGCGCTCCATCACGACGTGGAAGGGAGTCTTTAGAGACACGACCAGGTTGATGGGGATGAGCTTGTCGCAAACCGCAGCCTGAGTTGCCGTCCTCGGGAAACCGTCGAGAATGAAAGAGGCCGCAGGGTCCTCAGAGGCTTCGGGGGCGGAGTGGCTGTCGAGCGCGCCCGAGGCCGTCACCCAGTCGTCCATGTGCTCCTCATAGAAAGAGTCCACCGCAGTTGAGGAGGAAGAGAGCGTCATTACCTGGGGCCTTCTGCGGCTGTTGAGCAGCCATCCGTTCTTGTACATTTCGTTGGAGATCAGGCGCATAATCAGATCATCAGCGACCAGTCCGCCGGACTTCATAGTCTTCTCGACTTTGATGCCTGTGGTAACGACTACAGGTTAGCCGGGGCATGGGAAATGGACAGCGGCAGCATGTGACACTCACCGAGAGGGGTTCGGTGCTTGACATTGTTGCGAAGCAAATCTCCCGTGCTGATGGACTGGATTTGCGGGAATCGTTGGAGAAGTCGTTCGGACTGCGTTCCTTTCCCAACACCGGGGGCACCGACGAGAATGACGCGGGCGGCTTTGCGGAGTCTCATAGTATACGCGAGTCACTGGGCGGTTGGCGCAGGTAGAGGATTGACTTCAGAGTGACGGAGAGGGGGACTGGAGGGGGTGAAGAGACGGAAGTAGGTAGCTTCGAAATTGGCTGGTGAACTGGCTGCTTGCCCCGAGACGTGCGGGGAAGAGGAACGAGTCGGAATCGCGAGACCCAAAGGGATCGTGGTCGGGGGCAGTTTAGGAGAAATCCATGGCCTCTACGGGAAAGACGGACGTTGGGATATGGCGACAATCTGAGGGAGTAGGAAAAGAGAAGAGGAAAAGAAGAAGAGAGTACCAGAAATCGAGGTGGTGCAGGAATGCCGAGAAGGGAGGGTGGAGAACGCAGAACCGCGGTGGTGGGATGCAGGCAGATGCAGTGACGGGGGTTGCTGGCACGCACTTCGGACGGGGTTGCTTGGAAATCGGTCGATGGACGACGGATGGGCGTTGAGGAGGAGGAGGAGGCGGCGGCGGCGGACGACGTGTGTGGACAGTCCGACAGTGGACCTTGCGCGCATGTGTGGTGCGAGGTGCGTGGCCGACGACCGGATCTCTGGGCATAGCGCGCGGGCTTGGGAGATTGGTAGTGCGCTTCGCTGGTATCATCCTTCACCGGTGAGCCGTGACTGGGTGGCTTCAGCGAGTGTGCTGTGCTTGTGCCTCGGGGTGGGTCGGGGATTCCCTCCTGTCCCTTGTGAAGGACGCCTGTTGGACCCTTACCAAGCGACATCTTTTTCCTCGACGGTCGGCCGGTCTCAAGCTCTAAAGTCCGGGGTACACTAGGCTGGAATGCACAGTGTGTCATCACTGTCGATGATCTCGAGGATGAGATAAGGCGCACGGAGAGTGGTGGGATACGGTACGTACTCAAGGGGCTGCAGTTGTCAGGCAAGCCCGTTGCCAGCTGGCATGGCGTAGAGCGGCCGAGACTCGAGACCCCCTCCCCCTCCCCCCTCGAATGACGAGCTTGTGAGTTTTCCCACCAAAAACTATTGAGCGGAGTTCAGGAAACAGGGAGCACAATTGTTGAGGCGGTCCTCAAGTCCTTTGCCAGTGAAGCCGCCGTTCACCACAGGTTTAACAGCAGCACATTCCGATCTCGCATCTAATCATATACTGGCGCTATCATTGATCTGGCGTTTCTCACCATCAGCCATCTAACCGCAAAACAATGGATGGCTGATGTGGCTTGATGAGCAGAATAAAGAGAGAACCTATCCCCAATCCCGCATCCCTTCGCAGCAAACTTTTTGTCTCGCCGCCGGAGACAAGCACCCAAGTCATGATGACCAGTCCAGGTCGAAACACCTGTTTTCTCCTTCTGACCCGTCAATGACACGGACGCAGTGGACAGATCACTACCAGAAGCTCTGCTGCTGCTGTGGGAGACTGCCCTGTGCCAAGTTGCCAGACGTGGGCTACAGCGAGCTGGCCGATACCGCCGATCTGTCCCCTCCACACTGCCATACTGCGCCCTCTAAGCAGCCCACGTCTGTCTTAACAAGACCAGCTCCCAGTCAGCCCAGGCCCGAAGGCATTGGATTGTGCAGTGCCCGGTAACTGATTGCCGGTTGCTTGTGCTATCACCGACACGGGTAAAAGGCACGATTCGCACAGCCCAGGCGCCCAGAAGGTCGAGCTGCCAGTGGCTAAGGCCAGGACGACCCACCGATCTACAGGAGATGGGCGTCTGCTTCGCTATCCATGTGGCGATGGTGGCAGACGAACGAATCAACGGGTGCAAAAGGGGTAAACAGCGGAGGCCCAGAACTGCCAAAGTGGTCCGGGCTCTGCTCAGGTACGTACCAGGTACAAACGACAGACAAACTCGCCCGGGATCCTGGTGCTTGCCCAGCGCCTTGCTGGTTCCGTCTGGCTCCTCTCTTCCGTCAGCGAAGCGAACCCCGAGAACGAAGAGGCAAGAAAACCCCGTGATTTTGCACGTGTGGTATCCGCAGGTCCCTGGGGCCGCCCCCCGGCCATAGGTGGTTTCGGAAGGCCAGGGACAGGTCGTGGTAGCATTCCATTTGATGCGATCGGTTGCCCTCCATTCCAGAATTCTTGAGCTGTTTCGCATCACAGTACATCTTCCTCTTCTTCATCATTTGTCTTTAGTTGTAGTATACTGCCCACTCACAAGATAATCGCCCATGTTCACTGCTCTCCGGTAGTTCGCTCATTATTCACAACAACCTACCCACCCACCCTTTCTGTCTGCTATCCCAACTGCTGCAGAATGAGCGCCTCCGCCAGTGTCGCTCGTCGGGCGGCGATTACCAACCCGTTCCTAGGCAACGGTAAGTGTCTCCTGCGTCTGCTTCATGCTCGCTCACTCTTCCTTCATCTTCCGTGTTACTCTGTGCAGGGGCGACTTTGGTTCTCTTTTCTGACATTTTGTAGCGCGTGCGCTCTCTAGCCTCGGTGTTTCGTCAGCTGTGCTCGGCCGAAATGCAAGACATCTTCCTCGCCGTGTAAACGCCCTCGCACTCCTTGTGCCCGTCCGCCATTTGGGTACCGACCATCACAACCACGGCCAGCCGTCCGGCCCGCCGCCGGGCTTCAATGTAGCAGAGGCTAAGAAACCTTTGCCCAAGGAAAGCACCTCGGCGGCCAAGAGCGACTCAAAGGCTACAAATGACCCCAACGATGCGGCACAGAACGAGAAGTCATCCTCCAAGGATGCGTCGGCAGCAGACAAGGCCGAATCCAACGCCTCGTTGTCGGAACTCGCTGCTGCGAAGGGAACCTCCGTCGAAGCAGAGAAGAGCGCAAAGGAAAAGTTGACCATCTGGCAGAAGGTCAAGAAGGAGGTCCACCACTACTGGGATGGAACGAAGCTGCTTGCTACCGAGGTCAAGATCAGTACTAAGCTTGCGCTAAAGATGGCCGCCGGATACGAACTTAGCCGGAGAGAGAACCGTCAATTGCAACGTACCGTCCAGGATCTCGGTCGCCTGGTGCCGTTTTCCGTCTTCGTCATCGTCCCCTTCGCGGAGCTGCTGCTCCCCGTCGCCCTGCGACTGTTCCCCAACATGTTGCCCAGCACATACGAGGGCCAAAAGTCCAAGGACGCCAAGGCGACGATTCTCAGAACGACGCGCAAGGAGGTCAGTCAGTTCTTGCGGTCTAGTCTTAAAGAGACTGGCCTGCCATTGACTCCGGCAACCACCCAGAGTGAGGCATTTACTACTTTCTTCCGGAAACTCAGATCGTCCGGCGAGTCGCCGACACACGAGGACGTCATCAAGGTCTGCAAGATCTTCAAGGATGACTTGACTCTGGACAATCTGTCAAGGCCGCAGCTGGTCTCGATGTGCAGGTACATGAACCTGAACACCTTCGGCACCGACAACATGTTGCGGTACCAGATCCGCCACCGCATGCGCCAGATCAAGAGAGACGACAGACAGATCAGTTACGAGGGTGTTGACAGCCTCACCGTTGCGGAACTCCAGATGGCGTGTGCCAGCCGTGGCATTCGCACTCACAGCGTGTCTCCCGCAAGAATGCGCGAGTATCTCCAGCAGTGGCTTGACCTTAGATTGAAGGACGGCGTCCCGTCTACCCTTCTGGTTCTGAGCAATGCCTACATGTACGGCCAGGTCCCCGCACACAGTCAGGTTGAGGCTCTCGTTGGCGTTTTATCATCCATCCCTGACGAGCTTTTCCACGAGATCTCTCTTGAGGTGCACAGCGCCGAGGGTGCTGCCACCAACAAGCAGCGTCTTGAGGTTCTCAAGGAGCAACAAGAGCTCATTGACGAGGAGAACAGCCAGAACGAGGAGAACGCCAGCACTGGATTTGCCACCCCTCGTGATATCGACAACATCGATGAGAAGGAGGAGAGCAACCAGGCCGCCGAGGCTCAGGCCGCTGGCTCAGGCCAGGCCCAGGAGGCTAAGGAGGCTGAGCAGGAGATGCTGATTGCGAGAGACGGACAGCCCAAGGTTGAGAAGGCGGAGAAGAGCGACAAATAAATTGCTCGACGCTGTAGACAAGCACTTACTTTTCTTTGTTAGACGTGTATGGCATAAGGCTGGGTAGCGTGTACTAAAAGAAGAGGGTTCATGACACCCAAAGGGAACATCACAGGTCACTAGAAAGATCCATCTCAGGAAGCAAATAGATTCTACTACTGTATAATGGCGGCTGTCGTGTGCAATGCCAGCATATATGTGGACCAAGAATTCATAGGATACATTCGGTCAGCATGTCCTTAATCCTATGTTCAGAAGCCTGGCCAGAGCTTTCAGTGCTTTAGCAATGACCCGAGGTAATAACCCCTGGCCTGTTTCTGTCGTCTGTTTCTAGGTTGCATCTGTGCCGGCAGGCTTCGTCATAGCCCTCCGGAACTGGAGGTCTGACGGTGTTGCCCAGCTGCTAGCGGGTTACCTCATCGCTTACCTCTCCCAGGCGCAGGTGTGGGTACCTGCCATCTCCCCGCTATCGCGCTGCCCAACCGCATCAGGTCAGCTAATGCGATCACACTAAGCTCGCAGCGTCACCTCTCATGGTTCAGCGACAGGCAGCTCCTGCCCATTCCCCACCACTGCCGCCGACACTTCCAGCCCATTGTTCGGCAAACAAGACGTTCTTTCCGCCCATTTCCATCCTTTGCGACAATCCGATCTGAAGCCTCCAAGACTTGATTGTTTGACAACAAACAAATTCGATTTGTATTATTGTTGTCGTTCAGTTAGGTTCACCGCGCGGTCTTCATTCCCAGTTTCCCCAACACAACCCGCGACACCTCCGATCACAACGACGACGTAACCCCACGTCCACTCAGCTGGACGCCATGGCGGTTATCGACCAACACCAAGATGACTTCTCCAATGTGTCCTGGAACACGGATGAGCATACCGCTGCTGAGAGCTCGAGCTCAGTGACTGCGACCGAATATGACGACACCGAAAGGAACGGACACAATGCCTACGAAAGCGATGCACCCGGCAGCAACGACCGAGAGGTGCTGGACTGCGTCGTCTCTGAGCCTCTCAAGGAAAATGAAGGCTCCAAAGATACTTTTGTCTCATACTTGATCACTACTAATGTAAGCAAGTTCGAAACGCCCTGCAGATTTCAGCTACGAACCTGCTCTGCTTGGAGACTTGCGCGCTGACACGACTTCCGCAGACTACATTCCCCTCCTTCCAGAGATCACAAACGACAGTCCGTCGGCGATTCACAGACTTCGTCTTCTTGTATAAGGCACTGAGCAGAGACTACCCGACCGCCGCAGTCCCTCCCCTTCCCGACAAGCAGCGGATGGAATATGTCAGTGGCAATCGCTTCGGCCCGGACTTCACCAACCGTCGAGCGCATTCGCTGCAGCGCTTTCTCACCCGCCTCTCCCTTCATCCCGTCCTTCGCCGGGCCGACATCCTCCACATCTTTCTCGAGAGCCCGGACTGGAACGCTACAATGCGCAGCCGTAGCACCAGAGGATCTACGAGCAGCGATGCCGGAAGCAGTGGTGTGTTCGACAACCTCACCGACAGCTTCCTTAACGCCTTCACCAAGGCCCATAAGCACGACAAGCGGTTCCTCGAGGTTAGAGAACGAAGCGATAAGCTCGACGAAGACTTGGCCCACATCGAGAAGGTGGTAGCACGGGTGGCCCGGCGGGAGAACGACCTCGAACTGGACTTCAAGGACCTGGCAGAACAGTTTCAGAAGCTTATCACGCTTGAGCCGGGTGTCGAGAACGAAGTCAGACATTTCGCCAATTCGATCGAGGACACCGCTATGGGCCTGCGCAAGCTTAAGGACGTCACCGATGGGGATTACCTTGGCAGTCTCCGGGATATGCAGGCCTACAGCACGGCCTTGAAGAGCCTCTTGAAGGCGCGTGAGCAGAAGCAGGTGGACTACGAGCAGCTCACGGAGTACCTTAACAAGAACACTGTCGACAGAGACCTGCTCCAGTCTGGTCAAGGCTCGGGTGGCCTGTCGGGTGCCAGCGGCAGACTGATGCGCAAACTCGAGGACGTGCGCGGAGTCGATCACGAGCAGGCTCGCCGTGATCGTCAAAGGAAGCTGGAAATGAACATTGACAAGCTTACCACGGAAGCGGAGCGAGCCAAGAAGACGAGCGAGATGTTTGACGACGAGGTCGTCAAGGAGGTGGCCGACTTTGAACGGATCAAGCGGGTCGAATTCAAGAAGCAGCTCGGCGGTCTTGCCGATTCTCATATTGAGTTCTACGACGAGGTCATTGAGATCTGGGAGGGATACGTCAATGCCATGGAGAAGGAGGGCGTCTCGGGAACGCGTAGTACTGGTGTTGAGCCCCCAGGCCGGCGTCTAGCAGACTAGAGTGCTTTGCTTTGAACTAGGGAGTGAGCGAAAGCCACGACTTGTGTGTGTTTTTATTCGACAACGGGACGTTGAGATGAAGTCGAACCCGATTTAATGGGGGGTTGAATATTAGTATAAGATCAGCTTCGGATGGCCCCGAAACATTTGTCTCGGGGAAATTCAGCAGATGGGAGAGCGGACTATTCAACTGGAGTATCGGACGCCAGTCAATTAGGACTGGAGATAATCATGAAGATGGGCTTAAGGATCGTGATCAACGAATCAATGCGTTTTGACATATCATCGACGGCTTCGTTTATTTTTCCCGACACAATCTCTGCAAAAGCTGGCAGATTGAGCTTCCAGAGTGAGCGACGCGATCGACAGTGCCCCAGTATCGTCCCTATGCAATTGATAGGGATTGCTTTGTCAAGCATCTTTTGCCAAACCCTCACATTGTATCCAGCCAATACATAGCTGTCGCCCAGGTTGCTGTTCGCTCATGCAAGAGCAGGGCTGTGTGATGGGAGGTTCCTGGAGAGCGATTGCCATCCGGGAAGGCCGCCATTACTTGCCTCTCCAGACTTGACATGACAAGCATGAGACTTGCGGAGGGCTGTCAGAAACGTGGCACAGAGCTCAGTAGCTCCAGGCAGTCCTACTGGCGCAGAAGCGAGCTGGAAGAGGACCACAGACACTATGACCTTGACTGGAAACAAGGTTACATGCCAGAAGCCAGTGTTGCTTATTACATCACAGGGCGATGGAGGTTTAGTCACAGCAAACGGGCGGAAGCCGATTGCGAAACGATTGACTGTGTCAAGCGCCAAGGCCAGGGAAAGAAACATGCCGGCGGTGCCCGGTTAGGATTTCACGTTTGGGCCTCTTTTGATGTAGAAGGGCAAAGATTCTCGCTTCCCCTCTGGTCTGTGTCGTGGCCATTTTTATTAGAGAGACCGCGTTAGAGAACGCAATGTCTGAGGCTTGTGTACAGAAGCGAAAGACCAGCAGAAGGGACATGTTACTGCTCTTCTGTAATGAGAAAGTTGTGAAAAGGAGACTGGGACAGTATTCATTTCGCAACTTGCATGTGGACTTGCGCATGCGAGTACGTACTCATTCCTTGGAAGGTGGGGGGACTCTTTAACGAGGCGCAAACAGCATGTTGCAATACCCGAGATGGAGGAGGCAAAAACGGTACATTTGTCTTGAAAGAGGGACACATGCTCTTGTCGCAATGGAAAAAAATGCATCGGCCTAGCTGAGGATTCGGTATCTGTACAGAAGGGGAAGGCAGGACGATCCAAGTGCAGCAGCGCTGAGGAACCCGCCGCCGCACCGCCGCCCACACTGCCGTTTCAACACTGGCGCAGCCACGAGGGGCCCACCCAATTGGCCCCGATTGTTGCGACGCGTATCCTTCGAATAGCAGGACCCTTACTATGCGTCGGCCATCTAAGCTAGCCGGGAGGTAACATGCCGGGGGAGGGGGGTCTTTGTCTGACTGTGGGAAGCAGGCAGGTAGCAACGGATGCCTGTCTGCCATTTTATGTTCCTGCCATTTTCGAGAAGGCCACGAAACAACAACTGGTCGGAGCCCGTCCTGCGTCCCAGATTCCGCTTTCATTTCATCAGCATCAACAGCATTCACTCAGACCGCCTTCTTTTTAATTAGTTTTATACCACTTGCACTGTTGCTACTTTTGACTCTCTTACCCCTCACCCCTGATTCATCCGTCGCATTCTCCCGTTTGCTCAGCTTGTCGGCGCTTCTGCGAATCCAGCTCTCGTGTGGCCCTGACGTCCATCCGTCCCATCGACATTGATTGCCCGAGGACGATGAAACGACCCTTCCCCGCTGTTTCTTACGCGTGAACTTTGCCCTTTTAAGTAAAGAACCGACCAACGACAACCGAAAAGTCACCGTCAAATCTGCATCGCCAAGAGGGATAGGCGGAATTTGCTAAGTGATTAGCGCTGTTCCCAGCTCGCCCTGCCCAGGAGTACGGGTATTATTCATTCGTAAGGGAATACAACAGAGACGTGTCGCGGAAGCCACAGGGAAGCTTTGGCCATCTCCAGGGCGGCCCCTTGCCACTTGCGACTCGACCACGTCTCGTCTTCCCACTCCACGTTCTCCCCCAAGCCTATACGGGTCCGGCCCAGTCCCGTTACCTTTGTTCCCCTAATCAAGCAGAGATCGAGAGCGAGGGAGGTATGTGTTGTGTTATTCCACCTTTTCACCACTACCTTCTTCCTTCCCCCGTACACTGATTTGATCTTGATACGGGCGCTGAAGCTAACCTTCAACTCCGTCCCCCGCAGTCCCTCCTTTTTTGCGTACTTTCCATCCCGTGCCTTCGAGGGGTCTACGGTAGCCCGTCATGAAGCCTTCCGCGGTTCTCCTCGGCCTTGCCGCCCTTGCCAGCGGCTCGGCCGCGCACCGAAACTACGAAAGGAACGATTACTATGTTCTCGAGCTGGATTCGCGTTCATCTCCCGATCAGATCGCCCAGCGCTTAGGTTTGAGGCACGAAGGTACACTCGGTAATCTGGATGGTCACCATCTGTTTTCTGCCAGGAAGGTTGCGCACGACATTGTCAAACCTGCCCTGCAGGAGCGCAAGCTGAGGAAACGCTCTATGGGTGGATTCGACGTTCTCGATAGCGTTCTTCTGGCACAAAAGCAACAACTTCGGAAGCCCATGGAGAAGAGGGTTCTTCCTCGCCCCCATGGCCCTTCCAACTTCGCTCGGCAGGAGCAGCCTGATCCCAAGATGGTTGCTCAGATGAACGATCTGATGAAAACCCTTGGAATCGCCGACCCCATTTTCAACGAGCAGTGGCATTTGCTCAACACTATCCAGCCGGGGCACGACATCAACGTCGCCGGTGTTTGGAAGCAGGGCGTCACGGGCAAGAATGCAACCGTTGCTATTGTCGACGACGGTCTCGATATGTACAGCGACGACCTGAAGCCCAACTATTACGCCGCCGGCTCCTATGATTTCAACGATCATCGAGAGGAGCCTAAGCCTACTCTCAGCGACGACAAGCACGGCACCCGGTGCGCCGGCGAAGTGTCCGCAGCGAGGAACAACGTTTGCGGTGTCGGTGTGGCCTACGAATCCAAGATTGCCGGTATCCGTATCCTTAGTAAGCTGATCTCGGACGCCGATGAGGCTGTTGCCATGACCTACGACTACCAGCACAACGACATCTACTCTTGCTCTTGGGGCCCGCCTGATGACGGCCGATCAATGGACGCGCCAGGTATCCTGATTAAGCGTGCCATGCTCAAGGGTATCCAGCAGGGCCGTGGCGGCAAGGGATCTATTTACGTCTTCGCTAGTGGTAACGGCGCCGCCAATGATGACAACTGCAACTTTGACGGCTACACCAACTCCATTTACAGTATCACCGTTGGCGCCATTGACAGGAAGGGCCAGCACCCGTATTACTCGGAGAAGTGCTCTGCTCAGCTGGTTGTCACCTATAGCAGTGGCAGTGGAGATGCTATCGTAAGGGAACAGCATCGTGCAATGACGAGATAAAAGCTAACATCTCTACAGCACACTACCGACGTTGGCCAAAACGCCTGCTACAATGGCCACGGAGGCACTTCCGCTGCCGCCCCGTTGGGCGCTGGTGTATACGCTTTGGTTCTCGAGGTTCGCCCTGACTTGACCTGGAGAGATATGCAATGGCTCGCCATGGACACTGCCGTCCCCATTGACGAGGCTAACGGAGAGTGGATGCCGACCAAGATTGGAAAGAAGTTTAGCCACACGTATGGATACGGCAAGATTGACGCTCTCAAGATGGTTGAGGCAGCCAAGTCGTGGAAGAACGTTAAGCCGCAGGCGTGGTATTACTCGCCCTGGATCCATGTCAACAAGGACATCCCCCAGGGCAAGGACGGTATCGCGGTCAGCGTCGACGTTACCGCCGATGCGCTGAAGCAGGCCAACTTTGAGAGAGTTGAGCATGTCACGGTCACCATGAACGTGAACCACACGCGCAGAGGTGACTTGAGCGTTGATTTGGTCAGCCCTGACGGAGTTACCAGCCACCTGTCCGTCACCCGCAAGATGGATTCGGCCAACTCCGGCTACGTTGACTGGACCTTCATGAGCGTTGCCCACTGGTAAGTAGATCTAGACGATTGCGTGGCTGAAACACGGTTACTGACCTTGCATCAGGGGCGAATCTGGCATCGGCAAGTGGACCGTTATCGTCAAAGACTCCAAGGAGAACGAGCACAAGGGCACGTTTGTCGACTGGCACCTGAAGCTCTGGGGCGAGTCGATCGACGCTAGCAAGGCGACGCTCCTCCCCATGCCGACCGAAGAAGATGACAACGACCATGCGCTTGTTGCTACGACCACGCTGCCGGCTGCCGTCACGTCGATGACGCATCCTCCCGAAAACACTGCGCCGGCTGTCAACCCGACGGACCACCCTGAGCGTCCCACCAAGGTCAAGCCCAGTGGAGGCGAAGAAGCAACGCCCGCGGAGACGGGCAAGCCGACGGATACTCAAGAGACGCCTGGCGCTGCCACCACCACCAGCCCGTCAAACTGGGTGTCTTGGCTGCCATCGTTTGGCAAAGCCGGAGTGTGGGTTTACGGGGCCATTGGTCTTATTGCTGTCTTTTGCTCTGCTCTCGGAATTTGGTTCTTCATCAGGAAGCGTCGCAACAGCACGCCTCGGGACAACTACGAATTCGAGTTGCTCGACGAGGACGAAGCCGAGGGCCTGAACGGTGAGAAGCGTACGCGGGGTCGTGAGCTCTACGATGCTTTTGCCGGAGACGATGAGGACGATGAGGATGATACCGGCGCATACCACGACAGTCGGGAGCGCTCAAGAGAGGGAAGCGGCAACAGAGAAACGGACAGGCTAACCGAAAAATAAGGTGTACAATAGGCAGGCGGACATGGGCGCATTTTGCATAGAAATACCTTGATTTTTCTCTTGTTCATGGGCACCTGGGCATTGTGTGATTTATCTTATTCTATTGAAACTAGACAATGAGCGGGTTGGTGTTTTGGGCTCAGCCAATCAATGATTCGTAAACGTCCGGCAATGTGTATCCGCAGCGTGCTTCCACTCTGGTGACTGCAGACCGCAGGAGGTGTTTGGCCAATGCAAGTCAAAGCTCAGCGACGGTTGAAGGGAGTCCTGGTCTGGACTCTGGACTGATGAGGTGAAGGCGGGCACTCCCGCGCCGAGCGACACGCCTACTGCACGGCTGCTTGGACGGTGGAAAACTTAAGCTCAGGGGTCTTGGGTCTTTATTCTCTCGACCGGATTGAATTTTTCGAGGCAGCATTGTAATTCACATTCCCCTGGTTTCTTGAGTTTAACCAGTCTCGGACAAACGTCCCATCAAACGGCGACAGTGCCGAGTCAATTGGGTGTTTCTTTTTTCTTGGCCCAAGTTGGCCGAGGTCTCACACACATTCTCTTTCAGTTCGTTTGCGCCACCAGCCACCCCAATAATCGGACGGGTAGATTTTTTTTGTTGCGGCATCGACCCGAATTGACTTTTACCAAGTTTTTCCAGACCAGGATACCTCATCTGCCCGTCCACACCTTGCTTGCCTCGAGCTGACCTTGCCGGAATCGATTCGAGAAGCGGACATGGAGATGGGAACTCGCCTCAGCCACCTTCTTTCTGACGTCGTCCAAAAAGTACCTCGCACTTTGTGTCTATCCAATCTCACTTCTCACCGAAGACACGGAGGTGAGCCGTCCTTCGCACACTCCCTCCAACAGGAACCAAGTCCCGTTGGCGGATTCGCGCAAGCCAGGCTTGCTAGATGGACGGGCAGGCAGGCAGAGGACGGTCGCATGGGGTAGCAAGCAAGCTGGAGCCTCCTATCCCCTCTTCGTCGCGGAAGATGGCACGATGGGGCGGCGACGCGCGCAAGTAAGCTGCAGCATTTTGGAGTCGTGGTCACTGGTCAATGGCAAAGCAAAGCCCATCGAGTGGGCTCCATTCCGACCGCCTCTTTCATTTTTTATTTTTATTCCTTTCTCACTCAAACACTCCTCTGCCTCCCCTCTTGGCTACATTACGGGGGCCTGGACAGCACACATACAACACACCGCAACCCCGTCGCGGCTGTCGGTACCCAGTCAGGCACAGTAGCCTGCTCCGTAGCTCGAGGTGTATTGCCTTTTACCTTGCCAGCCCAATCGATGACACGCCTGGTCTAGCGGCGAAAGGAAGCAACAAGACTGGAGTTCACTGGACGGGACTACTCAAGATCCCAGTCGGCAAGCCGGGGGTCCTCTTGCTCTTTGCTCTTTCTCTCCGCCCAAGCCGCCCCCAATCCTGGTCCAACATCCATTTTGCTAAGCCCAACTGGGAGAGCGAATGACGCCGTAGCACAACCCGTCAACCTCGCCATTTTCCCAGCTCGAAGCTCTCGGGGGGTTGCCTATAGCTTTCCCTTCGCGGCGGTGCTCGAGTCGCAAGAAAAGTCAAGTTCTTTCGGGGTTTCCCACCTTTTCCCTCTTCTTGTCTCATCTCTTGCCTGCATCTCTTCGCTGCACCGTTTTAACAACCCCCCCTTCTCCTCTTCTTGGGTCATCCCAAAATATCTCAGCAACCTCACCTCGGTGACCGACTTACTGCTTCCTTCCTTGCCCTTGCATACAACCAACGTCCGTTGCGCGCGCGCGTGTCTGCATTGCATTGGCTGCTATGGCAAGCTGCATATGTCTCTGACGCCCGGCCATTTCCACTCTACCGCTACTTCGATTCTGCTCTAGTTTTTTCCCAAAGTAGCTTGTACGTATTCTTTCGCGGCAGCTTTGCTCTCTCCCACGGGCGACGGGGACCATCACTCGCTGGTCGTTGCGCCCAAGTCTGTTCCCATCTGCAGCCCCGACTTGGTAGCGCAGCCTCCGAATCCCAGCAACGACAGGAGGTAGTAGCCTCGTCGCTATGCCTACTGCACCGTATTGGGGCGATCTTTCAGGCCCCAAGGCGGCCAGACGCCAGCGTCGCCAGTCAGAAGACTTTAGCCTTCCGGATCGCAAATCCCCAGATCTGGAGGGACCCTCGAACGCTGCGCTTATGACGGACAAACCTCTTCCCCCTCATCCCCCAAAGTCAAACCGCACCTCGATGCAGACAACGAACACCGAGGCCGTCACCGAGTCAACTCTCAGCCCCTACGCCTCACCGACCGCCTCTAACTTTGCCGACCAAGGCCTCGCCCCGCGCCCGCCGACGTTCCCCTACGGCGAATCTCAGTACCCAGACGAGCAGGCTGAGAGGCGCCAGCGGAGGCGCAGGGAGCGCAACAACGAGATCGAGGACGACATTGATCACGAGTACTTATCCGGTCCTACGCCTCCGGCCGCCCCAGATGTGCCCAAGGCCCCGCCAGTGAGCTTCAGACATCCGTACGGCAATGGTGGCCTGCCATACACACACACATCACCAGGTCCGCCTCACCCTCCGCGACAGCCTAGTCCGCTGGTCAGCCCAGATGACGAGATGAACCCTGAAGAGTACTACAAGAACCCTGCGCCCGAGGAAAGGCAGCAGAAGCAGGAAGAATACCCGCCTCTCGACCGCTCCCAGCGCACGCTCGATGCCGCCGCCGAGGCGCGACCACCCCGCGAGCCCCGCGACCCTCAGAGTTCCTCGAGGAGAAGATCGACAGGTGGGGCAGGCAGAAATGCTCAGGGAAGAAAGGCTTCGGTAGGAGGATCCGGCAGAAAGTTCGCCAACGACCGCTCTCCACTCCAGAGGCTTGAGCTGACGCTCGATAGCATCACTAAGGAGGAGAAGCGAGCTCGTGTCGAGGCCGCGGAGCGTCGGGCCAGGGAAAAGGCTGCGGCGAAAGCCGCCCAGAACCCAAATCTCTTGCAGCCTCCCGAGCCCACGCAGCGTGCGCCGACACAGCCGCAGGAACCTCTGCACAAGCAGGAGCCTCAGCGACCCCTCCCAGAGCCGCCTCGACAACCTCAACAACCTCCACCCGAGGTGCAGCAGGTGCAGCATGTACCGGTACAGCAGGTACGATTCCGAGACGATGGGCTGGACGAGGACCGTAGAAGGCAGCAAGCCAACATAGCTGCTCCGCGTGGCGCGCCGGTGCAGTACTACCCCGAAGACGACAGGAGATACGCACCGCGTCAGTCGCTCGATGACAGGCGACAACAACCGCAGTACGTGCCTGAAAGCCACAGGCGCCATGCGTCCGGGCCCTACCCACCAAAAGGACCAGCAATGGCTGCGGAACCGAGATATCCTCCACCTTCCTCTGGGCTCCCGCAGAGAAGCGTCAGTCTTCGTGAGGAGCCTCGCGAGCCGCCCGCATCGAGCTCAGGCATCCCTAAGCGCAATCTGAGCTTCCGCGAGCGCGCTGCAAAGAATGACATGAGGTTGCCGCAAGCCGCCGAGCAAACTCGGAGCACAGAGGCAAGCCCGCAACCCACACCGCCAGTTTCTGGTTCTCGGCGGCCCAGTTTCTCTCTCACTAGGAGCGGGAGCAACAAGCTGAAGAAGCAGCCGAAGGGCGATCCGTGGTTCAACA
This sequence comes from Colletotrichum incanum, assembly GCA_001625285.1. Taxonomy (NCBI): domain Eukaryota; kingdom Fungi; phylum Ascomycota; class Sordariomycetes; order Glomerellales; family Glomerellaceae; genus Colletotrichum; species Colletotrichum incanum. The sequence goes on from LFIW01000814.1 coordinate 69,881, forward strand.
TTCGGCAGGATGCAGAGAGGAAATACGAAAACATTGATTTCCGGAACGCCGCTTTGGACCAATCTGCGGCAGAGAAGGGTGGTCTTCCCGTGCAGAGATCCGTGTCCCATGCTGCGCGCGAACAGGCATTGCCCCCGGACGCAACGCAGGAGGAGGTCAGACGGGCCAGGCTTCCCAGTAAGGCTGCGAAGTTAATTGGTCTTGAATTTGGAGGCGTTCAACGTCGGTCGACAGCCCCGGCGGCCCAACAACACGACTACGAGTCTGATGACGATGATCCTCGATACGAAAATGTTCGTCATGCGCCTATGGCCTCGGGCGGACGCGGTGACAATGATCACCACACACCTCAAGCGCAGGTTGGGGCTCGCGGAAGACCCTCTGACAGGGAATACTACTCCGAGGATGATGGATTCAGTGACGACTCTCGAGACCTGTATCCTGCGAAGAAGACATTTCGCCCTGGCGAAGGCATTTACAAGCCGCCTGTGTATCTGGACGAATGGAAGAAGGCAACAGTCGGTAGTCTGTCTGGGGCCATGCTGGACCTGAGCGACGAACGACTCGCTTCGACCGATAAGGACACTCCTTGGTGGGAAGGCGGCAAGCGCAGAGGTAGTACATCACGGCCGCGCAAGGCGGAAGCCTTTGATGGCGAGTATGATGACACTCACGGTAAGTTCCGATTTGCAACGAGGATGTGACGAGACTAACAGAATCCCCAGCTCCCACACGGTTCAAGCCGCCGTTGTTCCTCAAGTGCGGTCCGCTGTTGAGATACTGCGGACTCAAGCATGAGAAAGTCCCCGCTCGCAACAGGAACACCGCCGTCAATGAGAGAACAATCTGGCGTGGATCGGTTATGATTGTGACGCTGGACAGCGACTCTTCGTACGAGATTGCGCCGACCTTGAGACTGTTCGTGCAGCCCATCGAACTACTTCCCCCTCCGCCTCAGGAGATCTCGGGAGACCAGGGTCTGCCGCCAGAATACGTGGACCCGATCGCTGGAATTCCAAAGCTGGGCAGACGAGGAGAGACACTTTACGTCCGTCCAGTGGAGCACCTTGACGAGGCCAAGGACCTATCTAGAGATGAGACAGACAACGGCCTTTTCGAGAAGACCAGGAGCCCGCCTGATTACACCCAACCAGACGGCTCGCCAGACTTGCCTGGGTCTTTTGCCAGCCGTCGAAAGCGCGTCGAAATCGACGGAGAGAAGGTCTCCAAGTACAAGGACGTGCGCGGTTTCCGACTGCATGCCGAGCGCGGATGCACATTCTGGCGCTTCAACATTGAGATTGAGCTCCGCGACAAGCAGCAGCGGATCGCATACCGGATCAACAGGGGCCCTGCGATGGGCTTCTGGGTCCCTGCTCTCGGAGAATCCATGAACATCATGTTCCACAGCTGCAACGGATTCAGTGCAAGTGTCAACCCCGACGACTTCAGCGGTCCCGACCCTATGTGGCGTGACGTTCTCAACACCCACCAGTCACAGCCTTTCCACGTCATGATTGGCGGCGGTGATCAGATCTATAACGACTGCTTGATGGACCAAAGCAAGCAGTTCCGCGAGTGGCTGATGATCAAGAACCCTCTGCACAAGCACAACTCGCCTTTCACGCCAACGATGCAGGACGAGCTGGAGCGGGCCTACCTTGAGCGGTACTGCATGTGGTTCTCGCAGGGTCTCTTCGGCCTGGCCAACTCACAGATCCCCATGGTCAATATGTGGGATGACCACGATATCTCGGACGGCTTCGGCTCGTATGCCCACCATGACATGAACTCACCAGTGTTCTCTGGCCTCGGTAACGTTGCTTACAAGTACTACATGCTGTTCCAGCAGCAGAGCATCCCCACGGAGACGGAGACTTCTGAGCCCAGTTGGGTTCTCGGCAGCAAACCCGGACCGTACATCAGCGAGTTAAGTCGCAGTCTGTTTGTGGAGTTGGGCTCCAAGGTTTCCCTATTGGCCGTTGATGGCAGAACAGAGCGGACAGAACTTGACGTGGTTAGCGAGCCTTCGTGGCAGAGAATCATGGATCGCTGCTACGACGAGCTGAGGAATGGGCGGACCGAGCATTTGCTGGTTTTGTTGGGTGTTCCGATCGCCTACCCCAGATTGGTCTGGCTGGAGAATATGTAAGCATCTCTCTGGACGATGAAGGAAGGACTTGCTAACATCGACAATAGTCTCACCTCGAGGGCGATGGATCCCGTCAAAGCTCTGGGCAAGTTGGGTATGCTCGGCAATACTCTGAACCATATCGACGGTGGCGTCGAAGTGCTCGACGACCTGAACGATCACTGGACTGCCAAGAATCACAAAAAGGAGCGGACCGTTGTCCTGCAGGACATGCAGGACCTGGCGGCAGACAAGTCCGTGAGAGTCACGTTCCTCAGTGGTGATGTCCACCTTGCCGCCGTCGGCCAATTTTACGCCAACCCCAAGCTTGGCCTTCCCAAACACAAGGACTTCAGATACATGCCGAACATCATCTCCTCGGCCATCGTCAATACGCCGCCTCCCGATCTGATGGCAGATATCCTTAACAAGCGTAACAAGATTCACCACTTTGACGAGTCGACCGAGGAAGACATGATCCCGCTGTTCCAGCATGGCGTTGATGGCAAGGCAAGAAACAATAAGCACCTACTGCCGCATCGCAACTGGTGCTCCATCCGGGCGTGGACTCCGGGCACTACACCACCTCCCACGCCACCGCTGTCGGCTTATGATAGGAGCCCAAGCCCGCCGGCGAGCCGCGGAGGTCTGTTGAGACGGTTTTCATCGAACCGTGGCCCTGCCTATCGCCCTGATGTTCAGCAGGATGCCCGAGACGAGTCCCGGTCGCGGCCTCCAATCTCCAACAAGGGCAAGGCTGGTGGGCTGTTCCGCAGTCTTTCGCGCCGCAACTCGACCGATGGAGGTCGACCTGCTGAGCTGTTCAAACCAAAGCGCTCAATGTCGTTGACTCGCAACTTCTTCAGTCGCCGGGGCAGTAAGAAGTCGCAACCCGACGATGGTGGTATCAACGGCCAGTGGGGAGAAGACGACGACAGAGACGACGAGAGTGTGGACGACGGGTTTTTTGGGTACGAAGATGAACATGATCGTGGGCCGGCGCCTAGGTCTAGGGGCATGGGTCTTCGGGGCGGTGGTCACGATGAGTACCAGTCCGGCGATGACTCGTACTTCACAGCTCGCCCAGCAGCGCGAATGAGCGGCGCTCCTAACAGGGCAGTCCCCCGCACCCATGACGAGTTTCAACCTGGCGACGAGACTCAATTCTCCGCTCGTGCGCCGGCTCGTTCTTACACCACGGGTGATGAACGCCAGGTTCCCAGGTCGCAAGATTCACTTGCACGGCCGAAGCCATTCCACCGCACGCCGACTGGGCTGTCGGCTAAACAGAAGAAGAAGGCGGAGGCTTTTGAAGTGGATCTCGAGGGTGGTTTGGACATCTGCCTCAATGTTGAGGTGAATCAGAAGGATCCCGCCGGCATCACAGTGCCGTACCGGCTTCTTGTGCCTCGTCTCGTTTGGGATGATGCAAAGGAGGCTGCCATTCTACAGCCGCCTGCTCCTGCAGGTTTCAAGCGGCTGTTTAGTATGAAGAAGAAGGACGCTGGCGCCGTGCCACCTCAGGGCGCGGCGTCCGAGGAACAGTTTGAGGGGTCCATTAAACAGCAGCCAGCGGCACCTCCCGCTGGCCGGGAGCCTGTCTACGAGGCGCCCCCCAAGAATGCGAGATACGAGTCGCCTGGAGGTTATGATTCAGCCCGCACGCACGACTCGGCTGGGCGGTACAACTCGCCGGCTAGGTATGAGACGCAGAGTACGAGGCACGGCAGATGAGGGTGTATACGCGTGACGACAGTATGAGAAGTAACGAAGACGAGTCTCCTTTTCAACGGCAAGGGTATTTATTGGATTTGGCATTCTACACATACTTTTTTTTTATTCGAAGCATGACATATGGGAGGCATTGCAAAGGAGTAGGATTGCAAAAGAGGACACAAAAGTTTTGGATTGTCGGACTTCCTTTTCAAGGGTCCTTCTCTTTCAATACCTCCAGGTCGGATGGCCGCTTACGTTAGTAATGACAATTATGACTTCAGTTTAGCGTACTGATGTGTTTTGACGTAACATGGTGCAGTGACTGATGATGTAAGGAGGGAGGGCTGCATCAGCAAAGAGCGAAGTCGGAAAAGAAGGTGTCACGACAGATCGTTTAGCAGAGTCCTCATGAACCCGTGACGGGTCGAACCCTGATAATGTGTGTGGTCTTGAGCCCTCTAGTTGAACGACGAACATAGCCAAAACCCTCGCTTTGCTGAAATGTGGTAATAATTGGTGATGTCAAACTTTTTTCTTGTAGCCTTGAGAGTTTGCGAGTTAGCCTTCATCGTTTGGTCGAGTAAGAGAAGCTGAACATGACCAACCTTTTCAGGGCAAATCACATATGCCGACGTGTCTCCCCGCGACCAAGCTTCAGCTTCCTCGAAGTTCCCGCTTGATCGCGACACATCGGCGAAGGCCACGTTCGTGTTGACCTTTTTTTTTGTCCCTCTTCTCTCCCTCCCGTCTTTTCTTCAACCACCCGTCTAGTTCTAAACCCCCAACGACCGTGTCATGTGAGGCCAACTCTCCTTTCTAAGCAACGGGATCTCCTTCTGAAACTCTCCCGGTAACGGGGTCCGCACGTAAAACCCATTGGGACAAGCGCCGCGCTCATTCGATGTCGCCCCCGTCCTTGGCGGCGGCGGCGGCGGTGACGACGTCCCTGTCGGCGCTGCGACTGCGGCTGCGACTCCGACCGCGGCCGCGGTTCTGGGGTCTCGCGCCGGCGCCGGCTCCGCGGTTGTTGTTGCCGCCCTTGCTTCCTGGCGGGGGGCGCACGAAGGCGAAGTCGACGTAGACGGTCTGGTCGAGGAGCTTGGTCTCGTGGGCCGAGTCGATTGCGGCGCGGGCCTCGGCGAGGGTGGCGTATTCGATGAGGGCGTAGCCCTGGGGGAGGTTCGGAGTCAGTGTCGTGTGGTCATGGTTGCCTCATTGGGTCCTCTGGTGCGAGGCCGACACGCGGGAAGGGAAGAAGGGGAGAAGGCAGGGCCGTGGGATGTCGGCAGGGGTGGTGTGGTGGGATGAGGGTGTGTGCGCGTACCTTGACGTAACCGCTCCTCCGGTCGAGGTTGAGGTGCAGGTTCTTGATCTCGCCGAACTCGCCAAACATGTCGTGGATGGCCTCCTCGTCGGCCTCCTCGTGAACGTTGGTCACCATGATGATCCAGCCCTCGATGGAGCGGACGGCGGTCGCGCGGCCGTGGGTCTGCATCTCGGACTCGTTGCGGGCCGGGGCCGCTTCGCCTCCCGCGGCGGCCGCGTCCGCGACGGCGGCGGAGGGGGAGGGGGGGTTGTCGACTTCCATTTCTACGTCGGCCATTTTGGCTGGCTTGTGTGGTTTGAGGGGGCGAGAGAGGTCGTTGGTGTGGGCCGCTGAGAGAAGAGAGTTTGGTGACGAGGGACGCAGAGTGAGGATCGGTCGGCCGGTCGAGGTTGACGATGGTTCTGAAGGTGGTTTGGCGGGGAACGTTTAGTATTGGGGAGGCTGACAGGCACACCGAGAGAGCAGGACAGAGCAAAAAAGTGGACGTGGGACGTTGGATTGGCGATTTTTGAGTGGAGCCTTGGAAGCTTGCGCACGGCCTTTTTATGCTGGGCAGTGAAGCTTGGTCGAGAATCGGACGATGTCACTAGCAAAAAAAGACGAACGGATCCATTGAAAGAACCGCGCAAGAACTGCGCGGTGGAGTTTTTTTGATCGAAACGAGCTCGAAGGCATCTGAAGAGCGATACCGAGAATCAAATGTCTGGTATAACCGATACCATTCACCCCATAACCGAAACTCCTGCAGCTCCCGTTCCAGGGTCTCATCTCGGTGGAAGAGTGTCCACCACGCCCGCAAACATTGTGTACCAAAAAGCGCCGAACCTGGCACAGCGCCCCTCGTCATTTTCCAACAAATTGACGATCCAACGCATACCCCATTTCAAGCCAAACCGGACATCTTGGTGTTCTTGAATGTCAATCACCATCATTTCTTTTTCTTCTTCTTTTTATTACTTGTGCAATGAGTTGATCGTATTTAGAAGCGGAAGCACATCATGAGGCAGTCCATGCAGCTTGAGCAGCATTGGGCCTGTGTTTAGAGGTCGTCAGCGGATGCACTTCCAGAGTTCCATCACCCCGTCTATAGGGAGGTTGTCTTACACATGACCAGGCGTCCTTTTCTGCGTTCTCGTCTTTGGGAGGCTCCGTGTTGGACTCCATGTATTGCTTTTGTGGTTGTTCCGTAGTCATCGTGACTGATTGTTTTTGAGGCCTTGTTCTGGCTAGTGGGAGAAAGGAAGGATGAGCGAGATCTGCAGATGGCGAGACTCGAAAACGTGATGCTTCAAAATTCCTTAGGGTTGAAAGGAGCGACTGGGAAGAGACGGAAAGAGAACGGATGCAATAGGCGCGAAAAGTGCTGTGAAAATGTGGTCTTTGGTTCGAAATCAAGATGGGGGATGGCATCTCCTCAATTATATCTCAAACAACCTCGATCTCATCTCACCTCTCATTGTGCCCAGAACGGGAGGGCTGTGCAGCCATCCCCGCCAAGGATCTCACCCCCCATCCATACAATTTTAAACCATAGGCCCAGGATACGCGGATTCAACAGACGGCAGTACAGTTGCGCATTCGCCCCAAATGACAGAAGACGAGACGAAAAGAGACAAGAAAAAAAAAAGGGGTCCGGGTTTCGGCTTGGCTGGAGGGGAGGGTTGCCAAGGATAGCAACAGAATGTGTTGCATGGACTTGCTGGGCAGCAAACCAGAATGCCAAGTTGGTCAAATAAACTGGATTTTGGCCGCATGTTGATCGACGTTATTTACCTTTCTGCCCGCTTCCGTTATTAATCAACCCTCACGAGCCGTATTATCTCCCCCCGGGCGGCAAGAGAGACAAACGTGCTGCGGCCTGTGAAACGGTACGACTTGAAACAACCATCATCCCGGCTTCGAGATTCGAGGTTGGCAGAGTGGTGTCACTGGTCAGCGTGGTCACGTCCCGAGGTTCGTCCCAGATTTGTCGCAACACCCGCTTGCTCTTTCCTTGCGCACTTAATCTCCCAGGCACTTTACGAGATCCGGTGCGGACGCGGTCGCATTGCGTACCCCTGAGCCCGAGTTGCGTAGGCAGCAGTTCGCGTCCCTTGCCATGCCGCATTTTGCCCGCTTTGTGGGGTGTTAATCAACGAGACGCGGACGGTGGACGGATCGGCTGTGAAGGGGATGGGGCTGAGCCTGATGAGCTCGTCGAACTTGTTGTCCATCCTACGGGATGATGCATCGAAAAAGCCTCAGCGATCTGATGCGGCAGGGTTCTGTCTCGCGTAGGGCTGACGGTGGACAAGAGGTTGAGGCCCATAAAGGCAGTGCGTGAGCACATCTTATCAATGCAAAGTGCAATGCACCAGCCAATCTTCGAAGACAAGGCCGCTGAATCGATCTGGAAGAAACATCAACGAAGCGAGCGACGTGAAGCTCTCGAAGCCAGCAAGGGGTAGCGTGGGCCATCACTGAGGATATGCTTATCTAATCGTCCACAGCACGAGAACAATTGGCTGAGGGGCCTTTCATCCTTCATGATGAAGTGCGCCGTGACGCTTTTGTTCAACCTCATCGCAACTCTCCACATCAGCAGAACTCACCTACACCTGATCCAAGGCGGCAAAAAGATGTAGCTATTTGTATCAAGACGAGAAAAGCAGTCATATTTACAACTTGTGATACGCAAATCCACCCTGAGTTTCTATAGACCATCTCCAGAGGGGCCGGCAACTTCATTGCAGATCATTTCAAGGGGGAACGAGATCAACTCCGATCCTTTACCAAATGACAATCCTCTTCAACATTATGGCTCAGTGCTTGCCCAACCGGCTGCTCACATCACCTTCAAATTCCTGCACTTAATCTGCTCATCTTTGACGCTCAGCTCCCTAACCCTTCCACGCGATTGGTTGTGTCGACCAAGCACAAGTTCTTCTCTTACTGGTCGAGGGACTTGGCATCGTACCTACATTATGTGTTGATTCGTCAAAGAGTCGCCCTCATGCAGACATGGGTCTTCAGGCATGCTCACCTCTAAGCGCGTGGCACAGTCGCTACACGGATAGGCGGCTTCACAAATCAGGCTGTGAGGAGGTCTTTGCAGGAAGCCTGTCCTTCTTGCTCCATGTCTTCACCTTCGACAACACTCTTCCAGACAGCCCTGTGACCGAACTGGTATCTTGACCAAGCAAAGATCTCAGTTGCTGCTCCTCAAACCACGGGCCCCAAGCATTGCTGACATTGCCGATCCAAACGATATCACGACGTAGTTCTCCGAGATAAAGTACTCCTCGTCCTGTACATCGATCTAAGAGCGGAACAAAACTGGGATGGAAACGGCAGTGCCACTCAGTAAGAGGACGGTCGGGGATCAGGAGGGCGATGGTGAAAGACGGAAGAGACGGAGGGTGAACCGGCACGATCAGTACACTGTAGGATGGGTATGCGCTCTCTCAAAGGAGCAGACAGCAGCAATGGCTATGCTGGATGATACTCATCCAGACCTTCCCAAGGCTCCTAATGATCACAACGCATACACTCTCGGCTCGGTAGGGGAACATAACATCGTCATTGCTTGTTTGCCAAAAGGCCAGTACGGAACCGCATCAGCCGCAACCGTTGCTACTCGCATGATCATGACCTTCCCAGCCATTAAGTTCGGATTGATGATTGGCATTGGGGGTGGTATTCCAGTCAAAGTTCGACTGGGCGACGTGGTTGTTGGTACTCCGACGGGGCAGTTCCCTGGCGTGGTGCAGTGGGATCTCGGCAAAGCGACAGATGGTGGAGGCTTTCAGAGAACAGGCGCTTTGAACAATCCACCCGCCGTTTTGGTCTCAGCCCTGCAAAAGCTCGAGAGCCGACACGAGCTTCATGGCTCCAAGGTCAACGAGTATCTGGAAGAGATGGTAAGGAGATATCCAAGACTCAAATCCAAATATGCAAGGTCTGCGGCGCTGGAAGACGTTTTGTTCAAATCAGAATATGCCCACGTTGACAGAACCCCAACTGGAAGCCTTGGAACCGCTTTCGAAGATGTGGAAGAAGACGAAGAAGAGGAGGAAGACGAAAGAGAAGGAGGCTGTTTACACTGTGACCGGACCAAGACGAGGAAAAGAAAGCCAAGAACTCATATGAAAGTTCATTATGGGCTTATAGCCTCGGGCAACCAGGTCATCAAAGACGCAGTCAGACGGGACAAGCTCAACAAGGACCTTGGCGGGAACGTGCTCTGCGTTGAGATGGAAGCAGCGGGGCTCGTCAACAATTTCCCCTGTCTCGTTATCCGGGGGATATGCGACTACGCCGACTCTCACAAGAACAAGGCTTGGCAAGAGCACGCTGCTGCGGTGGCTGCCGCCTTCGCAAGAGAATTGTTGGGGTATGTTCAGCCCAGAGACGTGGACGAAGAGTGCAGTGTACTTGAACAAATACCGGAGCTGCAGAGAAAAGTGCAAGAGAGTTAGTCGAGCACACAATCTCATATCAAAGTAGAATCGTTTTCTGACTGCCAACATAGTCCATTCTGCAACGTCCGCTATCGGAGACGATGTCAGACATCTAGGAACCCTGGCACAAAGCGCCGCAGATCAGGAGATACTTGACTGGCTCACTCCGATTGATTACGGTTCGCAGCAGAGTGACACCCTACGCAGGAGACAAAAGGGCACATGTGAATGGTTTCTAGCCTCAGAAGAATACCGTCTCTGGCTCGAGACACCAGGCCAAACGCTCTTTTGCCCTGGTATGCCAAGGGCGGGGAAAACTGTGCTTACTTCCGCTGTTGTCGACAACCTAACTACTCGGTATTCTGCAGACCTCTCCATTGGAGTTGCTTATGTGTACTTCAACTTTCGACAACAAAGCACGCAGCAGTTAGAAGACATGCTATCTAGCTTGTTGAAACAGCTAGCCTGGGCGCAATGCATTTTGCCAAAAAGCATCAGAGATCTGCACACAAACCACAACAGATCGAGAACTAGACCCTCTGAAACTGAGATCTCTCAAGCACTGTCCGAAGTCTCAAAGTCTTTCTCGAGGGTCTTCTTTGTCGTAGATGCTGTTGATGAGTGTCAAGCCGATGGATGCCGGCCAAAATTTCTCTCGACACTCTTTAATCTCATCAGATCGCATTCAGTCAGAGCAAACGTTTTCGCTACTTCAAGATTCATGTCAGATATTGAGAGGAAGTTTGAAGGGTCGATAAGGCGTGAGATCAAGGCTGTCGACCAAGATGTGTGCCGCTACATCCAACAATATCTGCCTGAGATATTTACAAGAATCACTCCGCTGCCTGGCCTGGAGGTTGAGATTACGAATGGCATTGTATCGGCAGTAAGCGGAATGTGAGTCTTTTCAAATCCAGTCATTGCTCTCACTAATAATTAGTAAGGTTTCTCTTGGCACAGCTCTATCTCGCGTCTCTGAAAGACACTACATCTGTGGCAGAAGTGCGAACAGTCTTGAAGGGCTTCAAAATACAGCAGAGTGTTAGAAATGGCGTGGAAAACGCTATGGAACGGGCTTACGACCAAGCATATGATGAGGCAATGATCAGACTCAATGGACAGACACCAAAACTCCGAGACCTGGGCAGAAGAGTAATCTCGTGGATTGCAAACGCAAGAAGACCGCTCAAAATAAAAGAGATCCAGCACGCCTGAGCGATTCAGATGGAGGATCCTTACTTTGACTGTGACAACATTCGGGAAGTTAATGTCATATTGTCAGTTTGTGCCGGGCTTGTTACTGTCGATCAAGACAGTAATATCATCCGCCTTGTACATTACACTGCACAAGAGTTCTTCCAGAGAAAGAATGCACAGGGAAACCTCGACGACCACTGTCACATGACCGAAACTTGTATCGAATACCTCAGATTCGCACTCGATCGCTGTTCGCTACCAGCGAGCCCTTCCCAGTTCGCATCATCCGAGTTGGCACAAACGTATCCATTGACATCATATGCACATTACAACTGGGGCTATCACGCTTCCAAGGCTACGACTCTCAGCCAAAGAGTCATTGATTTCCTCCTGAACTACGAAAAGCCCACAGAGTTGCACAAATCACTGAGGTTCGGCAACATAACGACGCCGACAACTCCTCTCGAGTGGGCAGCCTATCATGGCATCTTGAAAGCCATTGACTGGTTCCATAAAGGCGAGTTGATTACCAACGTTGGCGTTTCCTTTTCGATATCAAAGGCTTTGCACTGGGCTATACGCCAGGGTCAGGTAGAAAGCGTCGAGTGTCTGCTGGGGCTTGGTACCACCCTGACACAAAATGAAACGAAAGAGACTCCGTTGCATTTGGCGGCTTATAGGGGCAATATCGCAGTTATAGCGATGCTCCTGGCTCATGGCGCCGATATCAACGCCACCAACTCGAGCGGATGGAGTCCGTTGGACATCGCCAGCAAGCAAGGAGACCTCGACGTCATCAAATTTCTCCTCGAAAAGGGGGCGTCTGTCAGTGTAGATACGACTTACAATAGTAGCCCTGCCGTGATGGCGATGCTCATTGAATATGGCGTCGACATTGATGCTGTCAACTCCAGCGGGAAGAGACCATTGGAAATCGCACTTGAGCGAGGAGACCTTGGCCGTGTCAAAACACTACTCCAAAAGGGGGCGTCCATCGATGCAGCGGATACCTATGGGCGTACGCCAATTGAGATAGCGGCTAGAAAACATGATCTGGCTTCCGCAGATCTCCTTTTGGAGAAAGGAGCGGTGTGCACACTAGGCCTTAGCGAGTTTCCTCCCCTAAACGAGGTGGTGAGTGACGGTTGTTTCAAGCTGATGAAGTACTTAATCGACAACGGAGCAGATGTCAACTTGCGAACCAATGCAAAGACTCCTCTGCACTACGAGACTGAGCGTCATGTCAATCGGCGCGCCGACCTGTCCGGGCTCGGAGCGGTTGTCAGTTTCCTGATCGAGAAAGGAGCAGATATCGAAGCCAAGGATGAAGACGGCCGAACACCATTAGCTGTTGCATGCAAGTTTGGGCACGATACAACCGTCCGTCTCTTGATTGAGAGAGGAGCAGATATCGAAACAAAGGATAACAATGGAATGACACCATTAGCCAATGCATGCTTCTTAGGGCACGATGCAGCCGTCAGCCTCTTGATCGAAAAAGGAGCAGACATCGAAGTCAAGGATGAAGATGGCCGAACACCATTGGTCATTGCATGCAAGTTTAGGCGCGATACAGCTGTCAGCCTCCTGGTCGAAAAAGGAGCAGATATTGAAGCCAAAGATGAAGATGGCCGAACACCGTTAGTCATTGCATGCTTCTTGGAGTACGATGCAGCCGCCCGCCTCTTGATTGAGAAAGGAGCAGATATCGAAGCCAAGGATGAAGACGGCCGAACACCATTAGCTATTGCATGCATGTCCGGGTACGGGGAAGTCGCAGTTGTTAGCCTCCTGGTCGAGAAAGGAGCAGATATCGAAGCCAAGGATGAAGACGGCCGAACACCATTAACGATTGCTCGGAAATGTGGACAAGATGACTTGGCGAAAATACTGAGAGAGGCAGTTGTAGATCGTACGTAGTCTTGATAGAACGGGGACTGGGACCACGGGTCGGGTGGGGAAGAATTTGTAGTGTTCAAGTTTACTTTAAGCAGCGCCAGGCAAGCGGCTAGCTGAGATTTTGAAGAACTGCTAGGCAGGCAGAAGCAGCAGATGGATGTGTACCTATATACGTGTTCAAGAACCTTTTCGTGAAATCAGTTTACGTCTATAGCCCACGATATACAACCAAAGATTGCAAACAGAACTTGTGTATTTGACTTCACAGCCAAGCGATAAGCCCATGTTATCAGGACAGTTCGGGAGCTCACAAATGTCATTCCTTTCACCCTGTCTCTTAAGGACTTCTTTGAATGATCCCACCCTTTTTCCCAGATTAATTGCTAAGAATTGCTGTGCTATATAACCTACTGGCAACTGCAATATCGAGAGAAGGTGTTGTTCTTATGGTGACCGTGGACTTGGTTTTGTCTGCATGTTCATGGTCATCATCAACTCAACCAGTCCCCGCCACAGGGAGGTGAAGTCAATGGAGCACGTGACCAAGCCACATCGCCCAGCCAATAAGAAAAAGACGAGATCCACATTCAGTCCAGATTTACGATTGGCTCCAGCCCATGCCCCACCGGAGTGATTGAGGCCACAATCAGGGCCCCCAAATATCTATATAAACCCGTCCATCCTCCAACCTTTTCAGCTTTTTTCTCTTTTTCTTCTTCATACTTACCTTCATGGGGGTGCTGGGGATCAAGAAATCCGGCATCCAGAGTGGGAGGCCTGCATTGCACATCGCGGTGTCGACCGCTCTCGATTGTCCTTCGGGACCATCGCTGTGGCAATTTTTGATTTTTCACTTTTCATTGTGCTCGTCGCCTCGCGCGGTGGTATGAGGAAGAGTTTCCGTAGTGGTTTGTATCACCGAACATGGACATGTGATTTGTCTATAGGAGAGTTATCTGGGCCGGTAGGGCCATCTGATGAAGTCAAGAAGTGCAAACTCGAAAGCTTGTCGACCGACGTGAGTGGCGATTTTCTTCGGATGAACTTGTTGCGCAGCTTTCATTGGGTCGCGACAGTTGGATGCGTCCCAGCCTGCTGCCTCCAACATCACAGGTGACAGTACAATCCCGGTGTCGATGATTTGGACCGCCCTAACATCGATGACAGACGGCTCCGTTCCATCAGGCTTTGCCAATGAGCGCCTGAGGCGGCGCTGAGCACTTTGCTGTGATGCCCAAAAAGGACTACCCTGCCTGGCATTCATTCCAGTTGGTGTTTTTGAGCGCGAAGTCGACGTCTTACGACAGGTTGGCAAAAGTGATATGCTCGAGTAGAAGGCCTCGACTCGTTGCACCTGGCCCAGTAGACCCAATCGTCAGGTTGTCTGGGGCATCTGAAGGGTTAACGGGCTCGTGGGCAGCTCGGGTCTTGCTTGTGCCGCTGGGCTTATTCGTGCCGGTCGTCCCTGCCGTAATTGCATTTATCCTAAAATGCACCAAGACAAGGAGGAACATGGAAGGGAAGCGATTGTTCCAGACACAAGCTTAGGAGGGCAAGATCTGGACGGCGTGCTCGAGCAGGTAGGACTTTCGTGAAATGAGACTAGGTCATCGAGGGAGACGCCGGGAGAAAGGCTACAATTTGGCAGGCACGACGAGCAAGGGCCTCCAGCAAGCAACACGACCCAAGATACTGCGCTGGGCTCACCGCGTTTGCCGATATGCTTTGGGGTTGGCAGTGCAATGCTGATGGCTGTGGTCTCTTGCTGCCATTCCGGGCTCTTCGCAGGACTTTCTAGATGCAGGCGGGCATCTCGTGTTCTCACGATCTTCCTGCCGGGGTTGAACCATCCCAGCGCCATTTGGCGTCTCAGCGAAGGAGCAGTAAACAAACCTTTCTCAGTGCGCCGAGGGCCAACACTCAAATAACTGGCCGTCGAACTTGACGGAACGGAAATTCGCTTCTTTAAGGCCGTTGAGGAGGCGGTCACATCCAGGTCTGCACACTAGGTTGAACCGAGCCTTAGGGTTCCATGCAGAAACACCATCGATTAGGCGTCTGAATGAAGTCTGCCTTGTCACTGATGCCGGGCGCAGCCAACCTTGAACGACATAACGCAACTCTGATCGGCGTCAATACTGCGCTTCAGTCCCTCAACCAAAGCTCGACGAAGCCAGTCCGAGGTGTCATTACAGGAGCCGAGGACCTCGAGGTGTCGCGGGTGGATCAAGGCGGCTGCCGGACCTCGTGCCTGGATTTCCCCGCCTCGCTGCCATATCAGAGAAGCAGTGTAACCGCCTTTATCATCAGCACAGCAGACTCGGCACAAATGTGGTTGCTTGGGGTATTCCTGGTAATTGCTGTCCATCGACGACCTGTCCCGAAAGGCCTGGTATATATACAACGAGGACCAACACAATGAAACTGAACGAAAACAGCCTTGTGACAATCTCCCGAGTGTGCTCAAACCGGAGCCTCACCCTCATCCAACAACCTGATATCTGAGAAACCACCAAAACGCCATGCGCGAGCCCAATCACACGCATCACTTTACAAGCCCTAAACCGCCATCACCCTATCCCTGGATGCCCTCCCAAGTAATCTGATCTGTAATATCCCTGACGCTCAGTCCCGTAATGCTGAATACAGTCATGTCGAGCTCCTCTTCCGACATCTCTTGCCCGACCTGTTTCTGGCCTTCCAAAACGTCGTAGAGTGCGTATATTTGGGCATTCTTGACCTCCCGCGCGTTCATGTTAGCGTCAATGTTGATCTTGAGCTGCTTGCGCTTCGACTCTGCAAGTGCGGGGTTGTGTCTGTCGTATCGGGCCTGCATCTTCGCATGCTCCATTTTCATGTGCTCCAACTCATCCTCGAGTCCCTTGATGACCTTAGCCAGGGCGTTGCCTGGAGGCTGAGAAGGCCGCATGGTGGCGTCCTCGGACGAGATGCCCAGCTGCTTATACTGGTCCGAAGGAGCAACAGGCCTGGAGATCTTCACCCGCTTCTTGCCCTCGGCGACATCGGCAGCGGTAACTGTTCCTCGGTGGGCCTTGATCCGGGTGCACACAATGCAGTTCTTACAGCTGTGTCCAGCCAAACTATCAAGCACACGGCGCGCATCCGAAGACAGAGCAGGGCAGTTGCCCTTCATTTCAGTGGTCGTGTTCTCCAGTCCGCCTTGGGTGATCAAGTCGATCGTGACTGACTTGTCCTGGGAAGGCTTGACGGCAGGCTTGGATGGCGTTCTCTGACTTTGGCTGGTCAAGTTGCGAGTGGTATTCGTTGTGTCTTGTCGGACTGTACGGGACTCCTTTCTGCTCCTTGTCTTCATATCGATCACCATGGAATGTGTCTGGGTGTTCTCCGGCGACTGCATGGTGGGGTCGTCCTCGGTCTGGAATGGGTCGAGATCAGGAACAGCATTGCCCTTGAGAGAACCCTTCGAGACCGTGTGAGCCGAGACGCTTCTCTTGCTGCCCTTGTTGGCGACGTTGGACGCCTTGGTACTCTTCGACTTGGACGACGCTGCCGAGCGCTCGGGCAGAGAGAATGACACCTTCTGCTGGCTCGTGGAGTCTTGAGGACGCGAGGTAGAAGCTCGTCTCTTGGACGGAGGCTCGGCTGCCACAGAGCTCTGCTGGCTCTGGAAGGTGTTGTCAACCTCGTTAATGCTGCGGTCCGTCTGCTCTGTTGTGTCCTGGACCCCGATCGTCTTCCTGCCTGGTGTTGCGGGCTTCCGAACCTTCTTTCCTTCAGCGGTGCCGTCAACAACCCCCGAGTTCTGAGTGCTGTCAATCGTAATGTCAGGGACAAAGAACGCCGAAGTCATGTTCTCTTCTGTCTCATCATCATCGCCGACCTCCTTTTCGAGGCGCATCGAGAAGTCTTCCGTCTTTCCGAGAGGGCGACAATGGTCGAGTTGCTGCTTGAGGTATTCAATCTCCTCCTTCAGATGCATGTTCTCCTCGTGGAGGTCGTGGATGCTCCGCTCAAACCCTGAGTTCTCACGACGAAGGATCTTGTTTTCGTTGAAGTATTTTTCGTTATGTCGAACGAGGCTATCGTTGTCCTCCTTGAGAGTAGACTTCTCCTGTTCCATGGTGTGCAGTTCAACCTGCAGTGCCTCAACTTCGTCGCGGGCAGCCTCAAGGTCATCCTTGGCGTTGGCAGTACTTTGACGGAGCTCCTCATTCTCGGACATGAGGGAGCGCGCATTGGCACGCAGAGATCTGTTCTCGCTGATGAGAGACTCCTGCTCGCGACGCAAAGAGTTGTTATCGGTTCGTAGAGACTCCAGTTCTTGCTGCAGAGTCTCCTGTTCCCGGCGGAGGGCCTGGTTGTCTGCCTGGACCGACTTGTTCTCGGTTTGCCGAACAGAGCTGCTTTGCTTTTCGTGACGGACCACCTCCCGCTGGTTGGTGATCTCCAGGGTGGCGTTCAGCTTCTCCTGGGTCTCGTGGAGCTCCTTGCCTTGGACATCGAGTTTATCCATGAGATCGCCAATTTCCACGCAAGCGTCTTGCAGTTTTTTCAAAGCCCGGTCTCGCTCCAGGGAAACTGTGTTGTTTTCGACCTCGTTGGAGTCGATTCGGGTGGTGGCATGATCCAAACGTGACTGTAGTGATGCGATGTGCGACTCCAACTCTGGTACCTGTTAGCTTGATCTTAGACCAGTGTGTCGAATGACTTACTCAGCTTCTCTGTCTGGAAGCGCTCCTCGCTGGCTGTCTCGGGCTCCGAGGCGGTTCGAGAACCAATAGCACTGTCGATCGACTTACGGCCCTTGAGCCGTTTGAGTTCCTTTTGGAGGTGGTCCACTTGATGCTCGAGTTCGACTGCGTGCTGCTGCACCAAGTCGTCGTGCTCCTGAAGGTTGAGTATCTCGTCCCGGATCATATCCATGGACACAAATATTCTCTCTTCATCCTCAGGGATTGCCAGGCCGTCGACCTCGGCGTGGTCGTTCGGGGGCATGGTATCGATCCGGTCACGCACCCGTCCATTCTTTACGAACACAGGAACACCGTTCTTGACCGCACCATTAAAGCGCAGGTTGCCAGAGATGAAGTCGTTGAGGTGAGAAATATCGGGCATGAAGAAGGAGCGGGACGTGACGCCATTCTGGGCCGGGCTGTCGGTTGTCGCTGGTGACGGGAACGTGCTCCGAATTGTGTTGAAGGTGACCGGAGTAGGGTTATTCGTAGGTGCGCTCTCGGCTGGGGCTGGCTTTGGGGTAGCGTGAGTTGGGGGGGCCAAGAAGTCTGATTTCCGTCGGTCGTTCTTTGCGGCCTGCGAGGATCGTCGTGCTGACTTGTAGTTGCCAGAGGTTGAGCGGGCATGTCCTCTGGCCAGGGGACTCCGGTCCATCTGTTGTTGAGGGTTAAACTTGAAGCTGTCGGCATTGATATCGAATCGGAAGGGCGACTTGGACATGTTGGCGGACATGTCAGACTCGTTGTCCTCCACGCGGGGCTGCATTTCGGCACGCGTCCGCTTAGAACCTTGCCAGGTGATTTCCGTCGAGTCGTCGACCATGTTGGAAAGATACTTCTGGACAATGGCCTTGTGGGAGACAGTGTCCTTGTGACGCAAAGACCCCGAATGCCTGGGGGCGGGGTGGTTTTGCTTCGCTTCGGCGGCGGCGGCGGTGGCCTTGGGCTTGCCGTAGAATTCAGGCCACTTGCGGTGGGCAGCCTCCAAGTCAACTTGGATTTTGCCGCCTGTGGGACCGACAATGCGAGCAATATCTTCGTTCAGTCTGCGCGTGGATTCGCCGTCTGGTTCTGAGAAGACGGAGGACATTGTTGGGCTGACGGTGCCGTGAGAGCCGGTCGAGGAAGGCGGGGAGTTGAATGGGTTGTCGCGGTTTGCGTTCATTTCTCGAAGAATGCGAGAGCGATAGCGATTGTGTGCCGAGTCGGCCTCCATGACTGCCGTAGGACGCGTCGGGCGCGGTTTCCAAGGCGGGAGTCGACAAGAAAAAGTAGAATCACGATGGCGCCGCAATGGTTGGAGGCGACGCGTCAGGTGACTAGAGTCTGGAGACAATTAAAATTGTAATGCTGAAGAGAAGCAATACCGAGCAAAGAGAAAGCTGCTCAAGGCATAGGAGCGCACACAATGGCTTGACGGAGGTCAAGGGCTGTGATGTAAGACTGAGAGCTCGCGGGCAAGAGATGGAGAGGGAAGAAGCGTGCAATGTGAATGAGCAGGGATCGGTTTGTTTACTTTCAGAGCTGCAGGCGTAAACAACTGGCGATTGGCTGTGGGCGCCAGTGCATCTTAGTGGGGCAGCCCTGCTCTTCCGTGGACCGGCTCAGCGCCCTTGCTTGGGCGCCCAGCGAATCATCACTGACGATTAGGCCTCTGCAGGCGGGAAACGCGTGCTGGTTGGCCCTGCGCGAGACAAAGAAACACGCTTCTTTTGACTGAACGAGACGAGACTTGGAAACCGGGATAAAGCGTGGAAGCGTGGTTTCTTCAAGGTCCTCAGCCTCGAATTGTGTTGCCTTCCGTCTAATTTCTAGATCATTTTGGAGAAATTGTCTTGTCTCTGACCTGTCTTGGCCCAGATCCCTTACGTCAGCTGGGCTCGGTCAGCATCGGTGAGGACACCCTCACAACTCAGCCAACCGACACTCACCGGTTCGCCTCCGAGATCCAAAGCCAAAGTTCCCACTAGCCGCACCGCTGAATAAGACACCAACATCAGGGACGGGAACACCCTTCTCACCACCCACACCAAAGTCGTTTAGTAGCGGTAATGAGACATGGCAGCACGGTTGAGCACCGCTAGATGCAACTTCAGGAGATCGACTCAGCACGTTTCACCCTAGTAATGCATTCCCCGACTCGTCGACGCAAGTACGGGCGCTCTTCAACGGCCTCGGCCACCATTCCAACCCAACCTCACAGTCCAATCTCAAGACCCGAGACATGTGTGTCTGTACCTTGGTCAGTTGCTGGTTGTGTTGATATCGAGCAACCAAGAGACTTGGAAAAGGGCTGCTCTTGGCCAAGTCCGTGGGCACAAAAACGCAAGTCACCAGGTCCACCAAGTCCTCGCCAGGTATCGGCAGGTGACCACGCCGTCTGCGGGCTGTGTCATCGTGGGCGTCTTTGGCCATGTACACCGCTGAAGAGGCTGGGAATGATGGAGCGGTTCATGCACAATGGGCCTGGTGGGGTTGCACCACCTTGCGAAAGAAGACTCGTGTATATTTGGAGCGCGTAGAGGCTTCTCGGGTTACATGATCATTTACGCTCATCATGTTTCTTCAACCGTTGGACTGCAGCAGCGATCGTTCTCAGCGGCAGACTGACAGAGCGCAGGGTCTTGGCGCCTCCAGATATGCCCCGCATGAACATGAACAGGACAGGATCTCTAGCGGGCGCCACCTTCCGAAGGAGGAGACCACCCACCATTGTGAGTCTGTGACCTCTCGGTGCGCCATTCTGTGACCACTTGAGGGGTCCATTTGCCTCGTGCAGGTGGATCTCGCCCTGCGACGGTGGGCTTGGCTTGGCCTCGCCATCGCTCGTCCATCGGCTATCCATCGCCAAACGAGCCCTCCGGCGCTGTTTGCTTCCATCCCGCATCTTGCCCGATCGCCGCTTCCCATATTGTCTTCCAACGGCTCCCCCGTCTTTCACTTTCGACTGTTGTATCGCCGCTGCCCATCGTCGTTTGTCGCGCATCAATTCCTCCAGCCTGCTCGTCCATTATACTCCCCGCGTCCGCCGATCCTCGCTTAGCCGACCGCGAGATCCTTCTGAACATGGCAGAGCGCTGCTGCACATGAGCGGCCTTCTCGAGAGCTCGTTGCTCGGTATTCATCCAAATAGAAATCCTGCTGTGAAATTCACCCTGCCATCATGGCCCGAACAACTTTCCATCTACCAGAGGCATGCCTCTTGATGCTTGCTCTAGCTTCTTGCGTTACAGCTCTCGTCGCAACGGCTCCTCCGAATGCGCCCAAGACCTTCTGCCCCATCTTCTACCCCGAAGCCCAGTCGCCGACCGATTGCGAACCGAAGCAGCCAACGACTTTTCTCGCAGCCCCGCAAGCTGCAAGGAAGTCTTCTGCTGATACATCTAAGACGAAGGACGAACCGCTTGAGGCTGTTTTTGAGGCCTTGACGGTCATGCAACATGATTTCTTTATATCGGACCAAGGCACGTGGCCCGAAGCCATTGACTGGACTGCTGCCGTTATGGAGACAATGCTGTCTGGCACCTTGACCTCGCTCTCGCAGGCCTTGGCTGTGCTCGATATAGGGGGTAACAGTGACAAGGGGGCGAAGAGAAACCTGATCGATACATTCTTCACCCAACTTGTGGCCTCTTACTTCGGCCAAGACGATGTCGCAATCCGGCACCAGGTACGTAGTTTCTGCTTCGCATCGCAACAGTACGCGGCGCATTCTTACAAACGAACAGGCATTCGATGATATTCTCTGGGTTGTCCTCGGCTGGATTGATGCCCTCAAGTTTATCGACATCCACTCTGAACTGTTCTACCCTCGTGAGGGCCTCAACGAGAGCGCAACCCCGGGCCTTGGAGACGCCTTGGCCAATGGTCCCTGGCATGGCCAGTACTGGATTCCCTCATTTGCTCACCGAGCACGAATCTTCTGGGATCTCGGGTCAAAGGGATGGGACACGCGTCTCTGTGGTGGCGGCATGAATTGGAACCCGAGATTGGAACCGTACAAGAACGCCATTACAAACGAGCTCTGGATTGCGGCCTCGATCTCGATGTACCTTTGGTTCCCAGGTGATAACAACACTACACCATGGATCAACAGCGCAAGTGGCGTAAAGGCCACTCGAGAGCCCAAGTATCTTGCCGCTGCCATTGAAGGTTACAAGTGGATCACCGGGGTCAACATGACCAACAATGCAGGCCTCTACGTTGATGGATATCACGTAGACAGGTCCAAACAGGACAACACCAAGTGCGATCTTCGCAGTGAAGCCGTCTTCACCTACAATCAGGGTGTCCTTCTTACCGGCCAACGTGGTCTCTTTACCGCAACGGGCAGCGCTTCATATCTGGAAGACGGGCACAAACTAATCCAGGCGGTCATCAAGGCTTCGGGTTGGGACTTGAAGCTTGATCAGCCGGTCGACGACCTATCAGATCTCCCGCCCGGTTACTTGCCGCCCTGGCGAGGATTGGGTCGTGGAGGTATCGTAGAGGACTCGTGCGATGCTAGCGCGACTTGCTCGCAGGATGGACAGACGTTCAAGGGTATTTTCTTCCACCACTTCGTAACATTCTGCCAACCCATCGACCCGGCCATTGTTGAGCCTGGCATGACTGTCAACGCTCAGGCGTACGACCAGATCAAGACGGCTCACGCATCGGCCTGCCAGGCCTATCTGGGTTGGGTACAGCACAACGCCAAATCGGCTTTGTTGACCAGAGACCGAGAGGGCCGGTTTGGCACTTGGTGGGGAGCGGGCGTATTCCAGAATGCCTTGCCGACGATGGAGACGGACGGCATTCCCCACAACGCGCCGAACTCGACTGACTACCGCAACTACGGCCTCCCGCACGATGGCGTATGGGCCAACGGCAACCCGGACAAGGTGTGGGCCCCGAACGGCGAAGCACGCAAGAACCAAACAAGGAGCTATGTGTTGGTTGGTGGTCAGGAGCAACCCGGACAGCAGGTTCTTGGTGGCTTAAGCAGACAGGGACCGCGCGAAGAGGACGCCGACGGAGACGGTTTCGAACGGCGGGCGAAGACGGCGGCGACGGCGGCGAGCGGCGATCCGAACGACCGTGGACGGGGTAGGACCCCGGAGACGCAGAACGGCGGCATGGCCTTGATGCGGGCTTGGTGGGAGCTTGTAGCGGCCTCCAACGGAATGTACGCGAAGCAGCAGCAGCACCGCGCGAGACAAAGATGAAGGCATGATTTACGTCGTTTGGATAGTTATTTCTTTTTGGCTATGAGTACAGACGAGTTCCCCACGTAAATACCTTACGCACGCATGGCATAGCCGCCGGACGGTTACGACGGCCTCCCTTTTGCATATTCAAACCTCGTTCTTTATTCCTCGCATCTGCATATCGCTAGCTCTTGTGTGTTCTCTGAACGTGCTCATCGTCGATTTGATCGGGGTTCCCGACTTCAGTAAAGCACTCATCTCTCTGCCCCTTGTTCTAAAGATGTCTTGCCCGCCCGCAACGCTACATACCCAATCGAACACGCCATTCTTAGCACTTGCTGACTGCTAATTGGGCGACTAGCCGAGTGCGAGCGAGTTGCTAAAGGAGCCGACAGTCTGACGGGCCCCTCTCAGCGCCCCCGCCGTGAGTGGCTGCTCAGCCCTCCTGCGTCCCTACCGGTCTAACCGCTTCATCGTTGGACCGGGGTGATGTTTCGCGAACCGATTCGAGGGTGGTCTGTCAACTTGGGCAGATCCGGCACCGTAGTGCCGGACGCCCCACATGGTCTGCCGTGGCTTGGCAGCAGCTCTACGGCGTGCGCCGCGCATGCTTTCGAATGGGCTTCCCGATCGGGAGGGTTACGATGGTGGAGGATGAGATTCCTCTATGAGGTGAATGGGAGGGAGAGAACGAGAGGGGAGGAGGAGAGGTTTAGATGGATATAAAGCGTGGCATGTGTCCAGGTGGCTGGGGGATTTGGATTTAGACAGCATCGAGAAGCATACATCACCAAGCAAACATTAAACACCCACTGTTACAAGACTGACGACAGGCTATACAATACCTCGCTGCCAATCCCGATCACGAGATCCAGCTCGCGCGTATCACTACAACCCCGACAGTATTCCCACCCCAATACTACATCCTACCTCGCATATTCAACATCCCCTTTCACCATGGGCCTCATCACCGGTCTCGTCTCAACGGTAGTCCACGTCGCCGCCGGCCGGAACCCCTACGGCCACAACCACAACCAAAACCCCCAGCCGACAAACGGTTACCACACCACCCCGGGAACCATTCACCACGAGAGCAGCACGGGCTGCAGCGCCGGGCCCGACGGCCAGCCCTGCGGCATCTGCGCCGTCGCGCTGCCCTTCGGCAAAGGGCGGCAGGCGAAACTCGAGAGGAGGGCGATGAAGCACGAGCGCAGGGCCGTCAAGCATGCCATCAAGGCCCAGCGGTTCTCCGCGGTACGGGGTTCGGGGTTCGGGGGCAGATACGCGGCTGCTGGCCTCTACCAGCAGCAACAATACCAGCGGGATATGGCCCACGGCGGGAGACAGGAGGAGGGCGTCGAAGAGTGGCATGAGCGCCGGAGGGCTTCCACAGGCGGGGACGTGCCGCCGCCAGCTTACGAGGAGGGGGAGTCTTCTGCGGTTGGTGCGAGGCGGAGTGTCGAGATTTTGGGAGGGGGTGAGAAGCAGTCGGACAAGGCTTGAGAAGCCGAAGCTAGTGCTGGATGGGTTTCCTGATTTCGGTACATAGCGAGCACGGCGTTTTGGTAGACGGTCTGCGTACCACTTTTGGTTCATTTCACCTTTTATTTTCCCTGGTCTTGTCTAATCCACAGATGCCCAGATGCTGTCGTGATGCTGATGTACAATAGGGGGTCATCCTAATCCACTCTTTCCGCCTAACCCCTTGAACTTTTGGTGTTGATCGGAGACCCAAACCTAGGTCTTCGTAAACCGATGAACCTTTCTAGATCCTCCCAACACATGCTGTGAAGACCCTTTTCATTTCTCCCGACATGTGCCAACGGTCATGAGGATGTCGTTTACCGCTGACCGGCGAGACGGCGGCTCTGAACCTCGCTCAAGGCCTTGGTGCCGCTCAGGAAGATGGAGGTCGCGACGATGGCGACAGCGGGCAGGGTCTGGAAGAGGTTCCAGCTGATGTAGTACAAGAAGAAGACGCCCTCCATGGCAACGATGGAGCCGAAGAATGCGGCGTGGGAGAGAGGCGCCGCAGAGAGAGCTTTTTGGAGGTGGTTGAAGTTGGCGCCGAGGTTGAGCCACTACGGAGCGAAGTCAGTCAATTGTTCCATTTCAGAAGCCTTGCCTTCGCCAAATGTATTTGCAGAAGAGGCACTTACGCCGATGAGGAGCACGGGGATCGTGGCGAGGACGGCAATGACAAAGGCCAGCGAGATGATCTTAGGCGGGCTCTTGTCGCCCTCCTTGAAGACGTGGTGAATCTCAGGCTGCTTGCCATAGCGGACGGGCGCCTCGTAGGTCGGGACGGCGGCGTTGGTGTCGCGCTTGACGGCGACGTCGAAGAGAGTCGTCTCAAGGGCTTTGGAGGTGCCGAAGGAGCCGATGACGATACTGGCCTTGAGGGGCTCGGTGGCCAGGAGGAGCTGGATCGGGAGGTCCTTCTGGGACTGTTGTGGCCAAGTTAGCTTGCGCTGTCATTGTTGCTTCGGGGACAACCAGAGCCAAGAACGTACAATGTCGACGACACCTCGGCCGGTGTCCTTGAGCTCAAGAGGGAAGGGGGCCTCGAGGCCGGTCGTGGTCTCCTTGAGGATCAGGAAGGCCTGGTGCGGGCGCTTGGCCTTGTCACCCTCCTTGGCCATCAGGATGACCTTGAGGGTGTCCTTGGCCTCCAGAGAGAGCGCCTTCTTAAGGGGGGCAGTCGAGCTCAGCCTGTCAATCGCATTGTATCAGCAATTTATTCCCTCAATCGCGCGTCTTCCGAGATCGCCCATCTTAAAGGAGACAAAGCTTTGGAAAGGTGCGCAGGCGGGCTACGGCCGACTTACTTCTCCTTAGTGGTATCCTTGCCCTTTCCAGAAATCGAAACGGTGGCACTGTCGAATCCCCATGATGAGGCGGCCTGCGCGGCACCGGCCGCAAACAGCGCGAGGGCGGGCGTCAAGGAGTGGAGGAATCGCATGGTTGCTGAGGTTCTTGTCTTTGGCAGCTTTGGGTAGCTGGGCTGAAGCTTCACGACTCCAGTGTTCACTTATGGACAGCTTTCGTGTCCATTACGAACTACCGATTGGCGCACGGACCCAGTGTAGCGGGACCCTGGAGACTGTGCTTCTGTTGCAATGCACGGCTGTCCGCACAGTACAGAACGAGTGGCCCCAGGGTAGAAGAACATACAGGTGAGAGAACAAGGAATGCCGTTCTGTCAGAGTTGTTTGGTTATTGTGGTTCTATCCTTCGTTCTCATGAATTGATGTTCCAGAGTTCTTGTGCGCTTGTACTAACAAATGAACACGGCTCCAGCAAGCCTTCGCTCTGGTACCGGATCGAGTCCAGAGAATCACCCCGCGTCTCCGTCTTGGAGAGCCCAAGTTGATTAAGAGATTCAGTAAGTTTCGGCCACTGTAAGACGAGAAGCGGCAGAGCCCACAGCCACAGAAACTGAATCAGCTTACAACTAGTTTCTTACTTGGGCTACAAGAAGTTCAGTGCGTAGTAGTGAGACGAAGTTCCTCTGGCTTCACCTATGGGGGCTTCGACAACGGGCGGCTGCGAATTACAATGCTGTGTATTTTGTCTAACTGCACCAAGTCGAATAGTCAGAGTTCGTCCCGGAAATCGCTTGGCCCACCAACAGCTTCCCTCTCTGCTTCCTTGGGCAAGTGCTCATCTAACTCCATCCATTCCGCGGCAAACACGGTCAAAATGCGCGCCCAGTCCCGCACTGTCGGCAGATCCAGATGCTCTCCGTCGTCCTCGATCTTGTGCCATACATCGGGGAACGGTGTCGGAATGATGTGCAGAATCTCAACTCCGCGCTCCATGAAGGGCACGTGGTCGTCCAGGACATAACCTCCGCTGAAGCCCACCTTTTCCTTCTTCCTGTCCGTTAGGAAGGGGTACTTCGGCTTGGTTTCAAGAACGCCGAGTTCGCGCATGCGATGCTCGATCTTGGCCATCTTCTTGTATGCCCAGTGAGTCGTTGGGAAGTACGAGGGTATCCGTGGGTTAGGGGCGCCGAGGAGGTCGATGAGAAGGAAGAGGCTGATAGATGAGAGTGGCGATTTATGCAAAGAGTCCGGGTGGACAGTGTCTTCCCAGCTTTTTGCCAAGGCCCTGGGATTATTAGCAAAAAGCATAGTTCCTTTCTAGGGACTGCCAACTTACCTAGCTCCATAGAGCGAATCCGTCTCGGTCCACGACACCCACGCTTCCTCACCGTCAAGCAAGATGATCTGAACGCCCTTCTCCTCCTCGAGCCCGCTACCAGCGTCGCCGGACGCCTCCATGGCCTTCCACTTCTTCACTAACGCCTCCTCAATGCTTTGCGCCGCGTGCAGCAGCATCGCGCAAGGCGCCGCACTGTCAATCGCGCCAATGAACCCTTCCGGGTGGTACAGACTGTCATAGTGCGCGACGAGCGTCAGGTACTCGACATCCCCTCCCTTGGCCCACGGCGGATCGCGGCGAAAGATGAGGTTTGTAAAGGGTATGTCTTTGTTGCCGGTCGCGGGCGTCTTTGAGGTCGAGTTATGCCACTCAATAATCCACTCGGGCAAATTGGTGCGAAAGAAGTCGACAAAGTGCTGTTGCACCTTGGCGGAGCCCGGGGTGCCAGGAACGCGGGGAATCAGGATGGGGGCCAGCAGCGAGCCCGTGTTGATGTCGAAGCTGTCGCCGCCCGAGGGAATCGCACGCAGGGCGTCGTCGCCAAGCTCGGTGTAGGCGGTCGCCGGGGTGAAGAACGAGCAGAGGACTATGAGGATCGACCCCACGAGGGGTAGCTTCGGCAGGGAGGTCAGCAGACCCATTTCGACGGCGACCAGGTCGGACACAGCAGGTTCATGCTGCTCAGGTCGTAGTGCTAGGGTGCGTGTATCGTAGCGCACGGCGGCTTCTTCTGCGCGAAAATGTCAGGTTGCGACAGCCATGTTGGCGGGAGTGAAATGTGTTCAGTGAACGACCTTGAGAACGATGCGACTCAGGTCCCACGAGACCCCCGCCGGGTGGTCGGGGCATAGAGTGATCGAGGTGGAAATACGCCGAAGGCACTCCACTCACGGAGCGAGATCCACCGTTCCGCGTCCTGGAGCGGCATAGGAATTCTGGGGTTGTCGACTTTCGTGCCTCAACGACGACTCACCTGGACCCTGTCTGGTTTAGACATCATTATCCAGCATCCTTCATTGGAGCTGACATTTCCAAGTTGAATACAGGTGGTCAGCATGTCGGACATGGCTTGACGGCAGCGTCCAATCAATGAATTGCATTTCTTACGCCGAACCTGGCATTCTATCTCCAACGGCTAAATCACATCGCCTATCCCCGATGGGCAGTACAATTCCTTGGAATTCTTCGGCGTTAACGTCCAATCTCTTCACCACCATGAATGAAAGCTTCTTCTGATGATTAGCAACATTCTGTGCCTCATTCCAGGGAAACATCAATTCTTGCAGCATGGACTTTAGAATTATAATTCCGAGTCGCAGAAGTGAACACTAAGGTCAATGCCCATGGTGCTATCGCCGAGTGGCTTGGACAATGAACATGTCCTATGGATCTGACATGCAGGAGTCTGCTGTAATTGTCGACACTTGAGTGTTTAAGACCTCTGGCAGATACTCTATATAAGGCAGGTGCTTCGTCCCAAGTGAGGGGTAGATTATTACCATCATCACAATCATTCCGTCTTCTTATCAAAACAACATCTACTCATCTCCAAACTTCAGACCACAAATACAAGGAAACTTCAACTTCATCCCACTCAAGACACAATGGAATCCCCAGTCTGGTTCATCACTGGCGCCTCCTCAGGTTTCGGCCTTGCCATTGCCAAAGAAGCCCTCGCCCGCGGCCACCGCGTCATCGCCACAGCCCGCAACCCATCCAAGCTCTCTGAGCTCGCTTCTGCCGGCGCCGACCTCCTACCCCTAGACGTCACCGCCGACGAGGCCACAGTCACAGAGACGGTCAACAAGGCCTTCGCCATCCATGGCAAGGTCACCCACGTCATCAACTCGGCCGGCTACATCCTCGACGGCGCCATCGAGGAGGCCAACGCCCAGGAAATCTTTGACAACTATAACACCAACGTCTTCGGCACCCTCAAGGTCTGCCGTGCCGCGGCACCACACCTCCGCGCCCAGGGTTTCGGTGTCATCGTCAACATTGGTAGTGTCGGCAGCTGGGCTGGTGGCGCGGCGGTTGCGCTCTACTGCTCCACTAAGGCCGCCGTCAGCATCTTTACCGAGGGCTTCGCCGACGAGATGAAGCCCTTTGGTGTTGACGTGTGCGCCCTTGAGCCGGGCTACTTCCGCACCGGGTTCCTCAACGCTGGGGCCCGTACCATGGCTAAGCATGCCATTGATGCGTACAACGTGGGCCCGGCGGGAGAGTACAAGAAGCTTCTTGAAGTCGCCAACAACAATCAGCCTGGTGACCCGATCAAGGGAGCCCGCGTTGTGGTGGATGTAATGACTAAGTCTGGCGCTTCTGAGGGGCGGGAGATCCCAGTGAGATTGCTCTTGGGCACCGACTGTCTTGCCGGGGTTCGTGCAAAGTGCAAGGACACCATGGCTTTGCTGGATGAGTGGGAGTCCGTCTCTGCCTCTACCGACTTCTAGTCATCATCTTGTCTCTCGGATCCAGTAATCAAATTTGGGGTCTGTTCTCGTTCTTAGTATCAGCGACGATAACAAATAGCCTGTAATTCATCTCTTTGCGCGATCCTATGCGGCTAAAGCAGTGTTTTCCATCGTGATCATCCCTACCTACCTTCTGGAGCCTGCTTCCAGATGTCCAACCCACAAGCTGCTTATCTTCTCCGGACCTCGTTGATATTGTACGCTTACTCTCACAAAAATGTGCCGTGCCCCTCTACAAAGGTATCCTCCTTAACAATCGGTGCTTCACTGGCGCTGCCGCTTGTTTCCATTGTTGACTTCTTGTAGTAAGGCCTAGGAAGGTTATCGTAGTATGGCACAAAAATAGTGTTGGGATCATTGCTTAATCCAATCTCCAGGCCGTCAGTCAAAGGAATATAAAATCAGGTCAAGACACACTCACCATGGCTTTCGTGCTACTGTGGTACGGTAGATCTGAAACCTTAAGGTTGAGCAACGCCGGGCCTTTTGAAGCTTGTCAGACTTCGCACCGTCTCTTTCAGCGTTTCAAGCGTCTTTTGTCCGTTGCTACCACTGTCTTCCTTGATGACATCAACCACGGCAGACTCGCAACCAAATCCTTGCGCAACAATGTCATACTTGATGGCCGGGTTCATCGCGATGCACGGCCGCTGTGGCGTTTTCTCGCCGTAGACCATGTCTTGCCCCGCCTGCGACATGCCCCATACGCTGTTGTTGATAATTACAGTCAGGATGCTGAGGCCGAACTTGGCGTAAGTATCGAGCTCGCCGATGTGGAAACCCACGCTGCCATCCCCGTGGAGGTTGATCACCAGTTTATCCGGCGCGGCTACTGCAGCACCTGTGCGTTTGTATGTGGTTAGCTTTAGGTTCAAACTTCCCTCAAAACGATGTGAAGTGACAAACCGAGTGAGTATCCGAATCCGTTTCCTAAGAAGCCTAGGTAGCCAGTTGTTACCATGGACAGTCCAGCCCTAGCTTCATTCAAGCACTGTAAAGCCCATCCACTTGCCTCACCACCATCAATACAGACGATGCTGTTTTCCGGTAGTGACTGCAAAAGCGTTTTGACACCGTGATATGGGTGTAATCGGCCATTGGTCTTGAAAAACCACGGGTTCGCTCTCATTGTCTATCAATGTGACACTTGTTCTCTTCAAACTCATAGCCTTATCCAACCATTCATTCAATGATTTGAAGGGGAATTTGGATGCCGCTACTGTCAAAGCGTGGGCTGCGAGACCAACGTCTGAGACAATTCCAACCTGAAATTTATGTTAGCCCAATGGCACTTCCATAGCTTCAAGACGTAGAACTAACGTCAATTTTCCTTGAACGACCGATCTCACTCCCATCAAGATCCACCTGCACGACTTTTGCAGCATTCTCGTTGGGCACGATTGTGCCGCTTCTGCCACCGATCAGGAACCCAGTCCTGGCTCCCAGCAGGAGGACGAAATCAGGGGCCTGTCCTTGAGCGAGCAAGAAAGGTAGCTGTGTCGCCGCTCCGGCAAATACAGGATGTGAATATTGGATCGTTGTTGAGGGGGAGTGAAAAACTGGCGTGTTAGTTGTCTCCGCAAGCCTTGTAACTTCGTTTCCTGCCCTAGCAGCACCTGTGGATACAATGATGACCGGTCGCTTGGCCTCTTTCCAGAGACCTATCGCTTCATCTATAGCCCTAGCATCGGGAGCTGGAAAAGACACCGGCAACGCTGTAACCGATCCCCAGGCAACGTTATCCATCTGAACAGGCGTAAAAAGCACGTCAATCGGGAAGTCAACAAGCACCGGCCCAGGCGCTCCCACAGTTGTTGCTCGCCAGGCCAAGCTGACAATCCGAGGGATCTCACTGACATTTGTTACCCGGTGCGCGAACTTGGTCACCGGCTTCGACAGAACGACCCGGTCGTGGAAGCCCTGGAGGGTGTTGGTTTCGGCGTCTCGCAACGGCGGCGAGCTGGTGATGCAGAAGACGGGAGACCGGTCTGAAAAGGCGGTGCTGAGACCGGGCAAGCCGTTGCAGAATCCGGAGTTAGCGGTGATGAAGCATAGTCCTGGCGTGTTGTTGCCCTTGACTTTGGCCCAGCCTTCGGCTGCTTGTACGGCGACAGTTTCGTGGCGCACGTCGACGAGTTTGATCTCGGCCTCAACAGCCGCTGAGGAAGCTATCAAGATGCCCACCTGTATTTCGGTCAGTTTGTTTTCGGGAGGCCAATGTTGTGGAGGGTGGGTGAACCTGCCGTGGATACCGAATGCAACTTTTGCGCCTAGCTGGACTAGAGACTGAGCGAGATCACCTCCCACGAGCTCACGATTCTTTGGATATTTCAGCTGAAATGCCATTTCGCCGTACTCAGAGACAGTAATATCTCAACCAAAACAACCGTATTTTCATACGTTATACCAATGATAGTAGGCTTGTACAGAAGCTGAGACACTGGCCAAGCCATACATTATTGAATGTCCAGTGCGGGGCCGCGGGAAGCAGATGAGGGGATGCAGCTTGATCCCGAGGTAGTTGCACAGCTTCTGTAAATTTGAAACAAGATACTGGAGGCAAAGTGAGGAGTTCGGGAAATAGATACCCGTCGTCCCATAATGAAATAAACAAGAGGGGAGCCATACACGAATTTGGCTGGCCTCGGACATCTGATATCATCGTAATGTTGAGGTAAGACGAAGAAACCTGGCTATAAGCCCTTCATCAACAATCTTGACTGGTATGTAGGTAGTGTCTTTGAAAACAACAGATACCGTCTAACCAGACGTTTCCTCGCGTTGGAAAGTGACACTGTCTATCGCTGGTCGCATATGCAATTGGTTACCTAGTAAGCTGGAATTGAAAAGTAAATAATGTGTCTCATAGATTCACTATCGTAAGTGTCACGAGCCAGAAAGGGGCATTGGGTATTTAGGGGGTTAGAGTGTCTAGGAAGACCTGAGATATGGCGCTAAGCACCGGTGCCCACCTATAAGAAGGCCAGCTCCCCAGTAACTGGGAGAAGGCCAGAGATGAATGCAGTCATCAGTTTACACCTATCTTGCCGTTGACCTTCTCACTTCGTACCGAACCCCCTGACACGAAGAAACTTTTAATCACGTCGGACTAGATTCTTATTCTCAGGACTAGCGCGGTACATTTGGTCAACAGTTCTTTGAAATTTGATTATATCTGAAATATACGCTTGATTTAAAGCTTCTTGTTTAATACGGCCTGCACTACTTTCTGTGCGTCAACAAGGCAGTTTGACTAGGGGGTGCCTTCTTGTGATCGGTGTTCTCTTCCATCTTGCTCAAAGCTTCTTCGAGCCTCTTGCTAAGCTCTTCATCCACATTGGCCCATGATTCTATTTAAGGTAGTTGGATTAGCAACTGTCTAAACCATCGGAGACAACGTCGTGTAGGGAGAAGACTTACTGATTGCCCCTTTCTGGACTTCAGGGAGCGCCTTGTTGATGTGCATAGACAGGTTGTGGATGAAAACCTTGTCTTCGCCTTGCTCCTTGAACATCTTCCAGAGCGTCCGCGGCTGCTCCCAATCCTCTTCAGTGACTTCGGAGGTGTAGGCTTGAACTTTACCCACCCACTCTTCGTGGGCAACATCTGCTGGACCGCTCTTGACCTTGCGGAATGAGGATCGAACTGCCGTGTGTTAGTCCGGATTGTCTTTGCAGACGGAGAGTGGCAGTACGATATCTTACCATAATCAGGGTCTGACCCATAGTTGCCATCCATGCGCATCGGACCGTCTCTTTGGTAGGGAGAGTAGACGTTAAGTGCCCGATTGGACGGCAACTGCTGGTAATTCGGCCCAACGCGGTACCTGGCGGCGTCGGGGTAGCTGAACATTCGAGCATGTAACATGATATCTGCAGACGGGGCAATTCCAGGGATTAATGTCGAAGGTGAGAATGCAGCTTGTTCAATGTCCTGAAAATGGTTTTCTGGGTTCTTTTTCAACGTAAGCTTGCCGACGGGGACCAGAGGATAGTCCTTGTGAGGCCAGATCTTGGTAATGTCGAAAATGTTCCATCGGTAGTTCTCGGCCTCCTTGGGATCCATGACCTGAAGCATCATTGTCCAGCTGGGATAGTCACCCCTCTCGATGGCGTTATACATGTCCTTGACGTGGTAGTCGGGAGCCTCACCCGCCAGACGGGTAGCATCTTCCTCTGAAAGAGTCTTGATGCCATCGTCGGGCTTGAAGTGAATCTTGACGTACTTGAACGTCCCGTCTTCCGGTTTACCGAATTTGTACGTGTGGTTTCCAAAGCCATTCACGTTGCGAAGAGACGCAGGGATACCCCGACCCCCAAACAGCTGCATTAAGGCGTGCGCGCCCTCCTGGTTGTTGTTATGGAAGTCCCAGAACATGCTCGCATCCGCGACAGCAGTCTGCGGGTGGCGCTTGTGGGACCTATTGAGGGACGGAAACTTGACCGGGTCGCGGATAAAGAAGACGGGGAGGTCATTGCCGACAAAATCCCAGTTGCCTTCTTCTGTTTTGAACTTGAGCGCGAAGCCTCGAATGTCACGGACAGTGTCCGCTGAACCCTTTTCTCCCGCAACCGTAGAGAGACGAGCGAGGACTTCTGTTTTCTTGCCGACTTCCTTGAACAAGGCTGCCGAACACCAGTCGGAGATGTCATGCGTGCATTCGAATTCACCCCATGCACCAGCTGCTTTTGCGTGAACAACTCTGCTCACGAATCAGTCAAAGTACTTTTGTCCCTCAGGGAAGGAAGTGTTCTTACCTCTCGGGGATTCTCTCTCTCGGAAAGTGTGCCAGTGTCTCGATGAGTTGGGTGTCCTCTAGTAATCCAAGTCCACCACCGCGAACGTGCGGTCCCCGAAGAATGACCGATGAAGTCGGATCTTGCACGGGCTGGCCTTCTGCGAGCGTATAAACGGGGGGTTCTGTTGACTACGTGAAGTCGTCAGCAACATGACTACGAAATACCGGCTGTGGGCTACTTGCAGCTGACATTTTCGATAATTCTGATTCGTTTGGTAATTAGATTGAAAGGGAATTGCCAAGATTGATCTCTGTTTAAATACAGATAGGCGACCCTTAAATTCTGGGTCTATTGAATCGAAAAGTCACGATGAGGTCATTGATGCCGAATAAGCCGACCCAGAGTTGAGGGCCCACGTTGTTGCGGACCATCAACTATGTAGTCATTCGTCATCACTCAAGCATTTGTCAGTCGCGCTTTGTGACAGCTGGTTGACGTACGTACAGTCATTGAATGCACATCTGGGTTTCATGGTGTAATGAAAGAGAGTGAGAGAGAGACTGGGTTATTCTCCAGTTGCTTGTATTGTTTGACACTGCAAAATAATCTGGTGATAGCTCTAGTCATAAATTCCAACCTAGTAAAACTTTCTATGATGCCCGTTATCCCTATGCAATAGTGTTGTTGAATTGTTCTGATTAGTGAAAGAAAATTGTTTCAAAGCAGTGCTTGCTCTGCTGAAACTCAGAGATAAAGTTTGAGCTCCCTACGAAGCCTTTAAACCTTTTTCTTGCCCTTGGGCATGCGAACCAACCAGTACAGACCCAAAGCGGCGATAATGTTGAAGACAATATACACCATACCGATACCAAAATCGCGCCACCTGTTGTCGAAGTTGGAGCTGATAGAGGTCAGGAAGGCATTGGTATTTTCGATAGAGCAGAAGCTGCAGTCAGTCCGGGCAGTGGGATCCTCGAGGTATCCTCCCATGGCGTCCATGTAGCCTCTCATGTAGGTATCGCAGGTCTGGTTGTCCGGCGGGTTGAAGTGAATGTACTCGTTGGAAGAGCACGTCACCTTCGTATTGGCCAGGCCTGTCGACAAGATTGACGATAGAAGGTATGTGAATGGCGACACCCTATACATGAAGATCCAGAAGCCGGGCATAGCCTCGGGGCTAGCCAAGACACCGCAGAACAGCAAGCACATCATGAACAAGACGTTGGCGAGGTTACCGCCCATCTCAGCCGTTTCAGTGATGGCGATGCAAGCGTGGGCAAATGTACAGGTGAATATGAGGAACTGCCAGAACAGAAGCCACATCAAACCAGCGCGCTCGCTCCTCTGGCTCGGGTCGCCGTTCTCGTACAGACCGACAGGGTAGTAGACGCAAATGAACATAAACACGGACATGAGGGAGTTCCAGGGGATCTCGGTGACGATTTGTGAAAGCATGAACACCTTCCAACTATAGGTCTTGGAAGGACGTTCGCGGACTTCGTAGAGGGAGCGTTGGGTGACGAAGTGTGGCATCTGCTGCTGTACGAGTTGACCGAAGATGGAAAGAATGTTGAAAATTGCGAACATCTGGTTCTGCAAGCCCTGGATACTGAGAGGAGCATTGAGGAAGACGAGGCCAATAAAGAGGGCGACAGAGCAGCATAGAATGAACTTGGCGTAAATGTATGAGGGCGTGCGCCAGTATTGCTGGAAAACTCGACGGGTGACGATCAAGAACTGGTCCCACAGAGGAGCGGCAAACTCGCGATGCGACAGCTTTTCTTCTACATCCGAGCGCTTCTCGTTGTTGGCACCCTGAGACTTGAGTCGTTGGAGCTCATCCTGAACAGCCTGGTACTCGGGGCTTGACTTCCATGCCTGATGCCAATCAACCTCAGTAGTTGACCCAGGGGCCGCACCAATTGCAGTGAGCATCCACTCAGCCGGGTTCTCGCCAGGAGGACACTTGGGTGCACCGTTCCGTTCGAAGTAGGATGTGAGAGTGTGGGAGTTTTCGCCAATGTCGCCGAAGTACACGGTTCTACCGCCCTTGGCCAGAAACAACAAACGGTCGAAGCGCTGGAATAGCATGGCGGACGGTTGGTGGATGGTGCACAAGATAGACTGTCCAGCCTTGGAAAGTTTTTCGAGAAGATCCAGAATAGCCCACGACGTTTGGGAATCTAAGCCAGAGGTAGGTTCGTCGACGAAGAGCAGTAAGGGCGGTTTCGCAGCCAGTTCAACGCCAATCGTAAGTCTTTTCCGCTGCTCAACGTTCAAGCCCTCGCCAAGTACGCCCACCACAGCGTCAGCGTATTCTTGCATGTCCAAAAGTTTGATGACTTCGTCCACGTATGCAAGCTTCTCTGCCTTGGGCGTGGTGGCGGGTTGTCGCAGTAAGGCACTGAATTCCAACGCCTCACGAACGGTACTCGTTTCGAGATGAAGGTCCTGTTGCTGAACATAGCCGGTTTTGCGCTGGAAAGATTCGTCGCGTATCTTCCCGTCGACGAGCATTTCCCCAGTAATCACGCCCATCGAGACACGGTCTGCGAGACAATCAAGAAGAGTCGTCTTTCCGGCGCCAGAAACACCCATCAACGCGGTCAGTGTGCCGGGCTTCACCCAGCCGTCCACATGGTCCAGAATTCGTCTAGTCTCGGTCTTGATCTTAACGTCGTAGCACACGTTGCCCCAGTGGAAAACACTTGTGGAGCCCTGAATCGCGCCTTCGTTGGCAGAGGCACCCTTGCCGCCCTTTTCGACAATCGTGGAAGGGCCGGACATAGAGGCTTCGGGATCGTCCTTAACTTTGGCAGGGGCAGAGACTCCTCTACGAAAGACGAGAACCTCTCCCTTAGACTTCTTGGCCGAGATATACTCGGTGGCCAAGAAGTAAACCATGTGGAGGGCAATGGTGAAAGCGATGAGAATGCCGATGTTGCGCCACTTGTGGGAGTTGAAGTACTTGTACTGGGAGTTAATGTACGCGTCTCCGTTAACGGTAGGTCTGCCGGGAACAGCGCCGACGGTGGAGCAGGCTCGGTTAGCCAAAGTGGTGTTCTCATAGCCGGCAACTCCAGGGCTAGGAACGAAGGCGCCACATTCAAATTCGCGGTTGTGGAACTCGTTGATCATAAGCTGTGGTCAGGACGGTTAGTCGTGGCCTAAGATGACCCTTCTGATGTATCAACTCACCGATTCGAACCCATAGGCAACGGGGTCGAGATAGTTGATCCAGCGACACCATCCAAGCATGTAGTCGACGGGAATGACGAAACCAGTGAAGATGACCAGAGCAAGAATCAGGATTGAAGCGGGAACCATGGCCTGAGACAAAGTGCGTGACAATGAGGCGCTGCTCAATGTTAGTAGTTGTCCTTCTCGATAAAAGAGGCAGAGGCTTACATTGATCTAAATAGACCGGACATGGAAAGCACCATGAGAAAAGTGGTAAACAGGAAGAAGAAGAAGTTTCCAGGCTGTCTGTTCAGGTTGGTCATGAAGTAGATGATCAGATCATAACAGATGGTGTTTGCAATCTTGTATGGCATGTCCACCAAAACAGAAGAGAAGGCCTCGGCGGATGCGTGGTAGAAAGCATAACGTCTCTGCTTTTCAACGATGGGCCGCTGGGCGTACTGAGTGAGAATCTCCAGAGCGCTGGAGAAAGCATTGGCAAGGATGGCGACGAAGAGAACAGCAGAGCGACTGTAAAAGGACGAAGTGGATTCTGGAAGGTTGTAAAACAAAGACGACATGATGAGAGCCGTGCATGAATTCGCGATGAGCGCAAACAATGTCAGACTGGGATCACCCTTGAGGAGCTTGAAGCCACGCCAGAGGCACAGCTTGACTTGCTGACCATACGAGAGAATAAATGGGGACTTAAGGCGCTGGTTCTTTGCCTGAACCGATTGCTTCTGGTTCCTGAAGACCTCTGCATCCGGTCCATCTAGAGGGTGAGCAGCTTTGTATTGCTCAATTTGCCCCTTCAGGGCCTGGCACTCACGGCTGGCATTCCAACAAGTAGCAAACTCGTCAGGGGTTCTGGGAACGCGGGACTCCCACCCGGGACGAACGACACGCTCGGAAGGTGCCGTCATCGAGGTGAGGAAGTCGGGTGTTGTCTGGCGGGCCGGGCATTCGAATCCAAGGTTGATGAAGTACTGTCTGGCGTCTGTTGTGCGACCGAAGAAGATTTGTCGTCCTTCATAGAGGACTAGCACCTTATCAAACAGGTCATACGCGCTTTGGGGTGCTTGGTAAATCGAGACGGCACAGGTCTGGCCAAAAAGTTCCGACTGCAAACGCAAAGTCTTGCAGAACTCAACAGCATTGGCCGAATCGAGACCTCTCGTGGAGTTATCCCAGCACTGTAAAGGAGCATTGGACAGAGTGGCCTCTGCGATGGTCACACGCTTGCGTTCTCCTCCAGAGACACCACGGACGTATTCGTTGCCCACACGCGTGTTAACCGTATGGCTGATGCCATACATGGCCATGACAACGTCGCGGAGGTGGTCGCAGTACTGGTTGGCTGAGATTCCGGGTGGCAGAGTTCGCGGGCAGCGTGCTCGAGAAGCAAACGTGAGTGTGTCACCCACAGAAAGCTGAGGGTAGTGGACGTCGACTTCGGCAGTGTAAATTGCATCTCCGGCGTGGTGCTTGTGGAGCTCCTTCGCAGAAAGACCTTGGTAATTGAAGTAGGCACGCTCGTCGGTGTAGATGCCGTTCATCTCGCCAGCAATAGTCTTTAGAAAGGTTGAACAGCCAGATCCAGGAGGCCCAAGAACGACGAGCATTTCTCCTGCCTCAACAAAACCGTTGAAGTCTCGAAGGATATCAATACGGCGCTGACCCCCTGTCTTGGAGGTGAGCTTGCGAGCGAGGCCGGGGAGCTCAAGCCACACATTTCCAATGTCCTTCTGATAGTCCGTCTCCTGGCCGTATCCGAAAACGTTCAAGTTTTGAAATGCAAATCCGGCTGTTCGGTATCCAGAACCGTGCTCGTTGGTAATGTTTGCGAGAGTCTTCGCCCACTTGCGAGCGCTGAAGTTCTTTCCGCTGGGGTTGAGAGGCGAGTCGGGGTCTTCGCTGCCGAACAGGGCCATATTGTTTCCGTCGACATTAACAGCAGAGTGGCGTGTGTATTCACGAGCCAGTTCCTGCACGATAGACTGTCGGCGCTCCAGCTCGGTGTCGTTTCCGTCCTCATCGGACGTCGATGCAGAAGCATCGGCATCTTTGCCATAAATGGAATTGTTTCCCACGACCTTTGAAGTTGGTACTGCCTCTTCGTTCTGGGTAGAGATTGCATCATGATCCACGAAAGTCTTCTGGCTGCCGGCAGGGGAGCGGCCGGTGCCAGTGACTCGAGATGTCGCGTCCGCGTTGAATGGCACAGACATGTCGTCGGTGGGTGAAAAAACGCAGTCGAATGGTTGGGGATGGCTGGCTGATGGAGCGGTTGCAAGTACGTCTTGCTATCCTTGATTTGAAAACATTGTCAGTCCCTAAGCTTCATTCTTCACAAACTGTATGCTGAAGCTCACCGATCTGCATCAACCAGTTCTTCGCTCGCTTGTCAGCAACCGTCAAAGCCTGGCCTCAGTAAGGTGTAGGAGGAGGAGAATATTAATATCCTGGTCTAGGAATAGAGAATAAATGGTGTCGCAGACTTTGTCTAAATATTTGAAACATCCTATGTGAACATGAGCTGGTCTAGATTTATCAACAGGTCTACGGAGTATCTTGCTCCCCGTTTGTCCACGGCCCATAATACGTAAGGGGTCCATCTCAGAATCCGAACCCTCAAATTCGATCCAGAGCCCCGGG
This sequence comes from Colletotrichum incanum, assembly GCA_001625285.1. Classification (NCBI taxonomy): domain Eukaryota; kingdom Fungi; phylum Ascomycota; class Sordariomycetes; order Glomerellales; family Glomerellaceae; genus Colletotrichum; species Colletotrichum incanum. The sequence continues at coordinate 109,712 of LFIW01000814.1, forward strand.
TCATCCGTGCGCGAAATATGACACAATCTCACAAGTTGACGTAGAGACACGTTGGTAGAGCCTGGTTTGGGTGTCAAAATCTAGCATCTTGCCTTTGTCTGCAGCCTGCGTGTAAGTGACTACTGTGGGTCCAAGCGGCGGCTACCTTGGCGACGATCATCACGTAAAAAAAGTAGACGACGTGGTTCAATCGGAGGTGTGGGGCAGTCCTCGTTTGCGGGTTTTCGGAAAGTTGAAGTGCTCCGAGCGGACACCGTCGACCCCGTAACATTTCCTTGAAGTCCAAACTTCCCACCCTCTAAAGCCAGCCCATATCCAGCCCAAAAAAGTTGAGTTGTCTGTTTAGTCTTTGTTTTCTGGACGTGCTGACCGCGTGCCGCACCTTATTTCCCCAGGCTTTCACCCAAGCCAAGTGCATGGTGATTAGTCAGTGATCAACATCCACGACCAATTTACATTGCACGACTACAAAAAATGGACCGAAGGCAAATATCCTTGCTACGCGCCGAATCTTAACGTCAGTCATATCCGGATTGTTTGGTACAGTTGAGGGCCCCAAGAATTATTATAACTTTTCCCTCTTTCACCCTGTTTATCATTACATTCACTTACACTGCGCTTGTCGCTTCAGTCGACAGCAGCATCAGATGATGTTGTTGGCACCCATGGATCAAACTTGAAATCAGAAATCAACATGGTACTGCCGCCGTCGGCATGTGGACTACATTTCTGGATAGTATTGGTGGAAGAAGACCAGGCTACTCAGCTCGCCAAGACGGTTTTGCGTCTTATCGCAGCCACTGGCTCTCGTGTGTGTGACTCTCGGGGTCCGCTTGCAAGACCGCTGGCAGCACCATGCTCCATTTGTAATCCACGGTGCCGCTACGGACGATGCATTTGTGGAGCTTTCGGCCGTTCTTGTCCGGGACAGCCAGCACATTTGGCATCCATTTCAGGGGTTGTCCCGCTTGAGCAAATATCAAACTCATGTTACGGCTCATATTAGGTTTGCCCATCCACGGTCTTCACGAAAGTACCTGCAACCATGACGCGAGCACGAAGCGAATGCATTATTGCCACGAGCTGACGGGGGCACAATGTCTTAATTCCGAAGCTTTCCAACGGCTTCGTCTGCCGCGTCGGTAAATGACAGAGCGTGGGTGAGGAAATGCCCACCATTGCTGCAACCATTTCCAATTCGGTCTTATCACATGTGCTGTTTCTAGAATCTACCGCCTCGGCGGCCCCATTCTCAGCGCTAGTATCTCAAAGGTGTCATTCGATGGTGTTATCAAGATTAAGGAGACGACAGGACCCCGTTGCACATTATAGCCCTGTCGATTGCTTCCTCGCATCCGAAGCAACCCTGACATGGAAAAGCAGGCAACCGCGACTGAATTCTTCTGCGGAAGGGCTAGTATCATCGGTAATCTCAGCTCCCGGTGTGGCATGCAACGCTGCCTTGTGCAGAGGCGGCTGATTTCCCAGGGTACCAGACAAACATGCAGCATACCCGTTTACCAGAACTCAGCCTCAGGGGGTTCGGCCGTTAACTACTGCACATTAAATATCTCAAACAACCGAGATTTCCAATGACTGGAATGTCATCATGAGCAGTCTCCGCCTTCGAAGAAAATTAAAAATATAACAATTCAAGGGAGAAAGAAAAAAAAAGCACCATTATTGCACAGGGACCTCAAGCTAGGGATAAGGTTACTGAAGGAGGTATCCTAAGACGGAGAAGAGATAGGACACCATCAGGATTCAGCGGATATGTGCCTCATAAGAGTCAACAACAACTGCTTCCTAGAAGTAAGAGTCTTTCGACTTACAGGTATTTATTTGCGCTAGATCAATCTCAAATTTCGCCATAACGATTTAATTTAGTGAAGTTATGTAGCTGGGTTCCGACTGGAAACTCAACCAAAACTGAACGCTAGTTCCATTTTCGGACACAGAGTTTCTAGTTGTTCATCGACCTATGTCATCGAATTCTTCTGACAGCAAGAACTGCACTTACTGCTGTGTTTCCGGGGTTTTAAGATGTTACTAAACTTGAGTAACTGGTCAGAACACTATGCCGTACTCATCAATTTATCATATCGAGCGGAACCACGAGAAAACTGAGCCCACATGTGCATTGCCCGATGTGACTCGTTTCAAGTTAGTAGCCATATGCAGCAAAGAAGCCGAGTTTCTTTCTTGTAAAAACTTTACGAAAACTAAAGAAGCTAGGCTTGTGGACGATTAGAAATGAACTTTGATGGGTGGGAAACCACACAATTATATTTTCAAACCACCTGATAATTTTATGAAGCGGCGTTTGCTGCATAGTCGTTTCATTGACCTTGTTTGTGGCTTTGTAGTTTCCTATCTGTTACGGTGCACATTCAGAAGCACCTCGTGGTTTCCTTACGCAAATGAAGGCAAATTATCATTTTCAAAAGCACCGAACGCATTACGGTTAACCGACCTGTTGGTAAACCTCAAGGCTGTACTTGTAATCGCTAACGGGAAATATCAACCGAGCTCTTAGGACTATCTAGGAATTGACTAGGTTCCCGTCGCACCCTGTTAAGCCTTTTTGTTGTTTGTCCAAAACGGGCAAAGTCCATGCGAATAAGTCCGGGTCATTCGTCTTCTTAATGGTCTTCTATCGATGACATGAATAGTTCAGACTACTATTTCTTTGATGCCCGGGTATCCTTTTCGCCCGAGGCGGGTTGAAAACAACCTCCTCGATACTTGAACCATGGTATGACCCATTACTGAAAATGATTCCCTAATTATTATGTGACGATAGAATTTGTCAGATGCCCTTGTAAGGATAGTAATCACGAGCAAGGTATGAAAACACTTGCGTGTGTCACCTTGCACCCTAGTTTGCGGCCACGCGCCTTGCTTCGGGGGAAGCGCCGACCATTGTAGTTTCAGGCTTTGTTTCTCATGTATCTGCATGGGCGATGTGGTAAAATCTTTGTTCTGGTTTCCTTGATGAGGGCTCTAGACATGACGGAAGATGTTACGTTAAGGCCAAACCCTCACTCCAAAGAGATTTTTGTATTTAAGAGCTAAAGCCGCTTAGAGAGTACAATCGGGCGAACAAGCTTTAGAAACTTTTGTTCTTTTCTCGTTGTTTTGCAGGTTATGAAGTGTTAACAAAATTATTGTTGGTCTCTCGAGGCTACACCTGCCTTTCTTTTCATCATAACTTTAGTTGCTATTGCTGAAGACGGACTAAAACGTTTTTTTCATGAACTATCACTTTTTGGCATGGCGTACCTTTCACAAATCAAACAGGTGACACAATGCACATCAGACAGGTGTATCAACCTATCCGAGTTTCAGCTCGTTTGCCCCCGTAGCGGGTAGACCTCAGTAAGTGAGCCCCAAGCTGTTAAGTCGATTTGTCCGTTAGCTTACAGTAAACTGCCTGAACCTGTTGTTAGTGAAAGTGAGTCCCGACTGTCCTTGTGGTGGGCCCATCTTGTGGCTGACAGAACTACGTACCTACCAGGCATAAGTTCTATTTATCGCTTCAAATCATTGTTGGCCACCTGGAATTCAGTGTCATTATCCTCAGGATGCTCAAGGGGCTACCAGTCAACCCCAAAAGTCTTGATGCCCAACATAGTTATCCACAGGTCCTTCATACTGACATGGCCTTTGCCGCAGCCAGCTTTAAGCATGTAAGCCATTGCTATAAACATCCGCCGTGGAGGCGGGAAGTATTCGAGAACAAGTTGTGAGCAACAAAAGTCACTGGTTTTATTGGAGACGGACAAATGCTAGATCGCGCAATGTCAACTGTGGCGGAAGGCGCTGGCTAGACATTCCCAGCAGAAGGGGTGAGGCGGGGCAGAAGTATATCCCGCTGTCTCCCATGCGGAGAACTTTTTTTAACCGTCAACATTTAAGTGAGGACGTAGAGAATCTACTAGTTGATACGACTCCTATTTGATTAAGCTTGAAAGCAAACGATATGCCCAAAAGGGAAGTTCATGGCCCCTCCGTGCTGACAGAAGTGAGGGGTAGATGTCTCCACCGCCAGCTTTAAAATATCGGCATGAGCCAACGCTCGCGGTTAGCTCAAGCGACAATCCAAGGTCCAATCATGGCAGGTTTGTGTCTGTAGGATGTAGGCGAAGCTAGCGACTGCAGGCGCGATCGGTGGTCCTAAGGCGTTCTCGTTCCAACTATCTAAGCTTACGAAAGCAGACAAATGGCTACCCGGGGGTGTTAGTCAGCGCCGCGCAAAGCTAAACACCCCCTCCTCACGGAGGGGGCGAAAAAACCGGGTTGCCACTACGAAAAGGTGGTTGCCACTGTGTCCCTACTTTGTCCTGACTTTTGTTATAATCTCACCAAAACAATCAATTATTTGGACATCTTATCGACAGATATCAACACTATCTAAACTAAACATCCTTATCTAACATAGTCAATATGCCCCGCCCATGTGACAAGAATATGACTATTGCCAAAAAGGCCGCCGAAGTGCTATTTGCCGCCCAGCAACGGGCGAGCTAATTCGGCCGCGCTGGCAAGAACTCAGCCCCTATACCCTCTATTCGCCAGACTGCCCGGGACTACGGAGTATCTTATACGGCGATTGAGAAGCATCTTCGCACCTTGCGAGCTGGCGGTAACCTCCGCGTAAGCCCAGACGAAGGCGGCCGGCCGCGGGCAATAACAGACGCTAAAGACGCGGCTCTTGCGGCCTTTGTTATATGGCTTACTAAAGCTGGCTTCCCAGCCTTGCCGATACAGGTCGAAGAGACGGCCAACTATCTGCGTGACCTCCGCGGTATGCCCCCTGTATCGGAGCACTTCGTCCGTACCTGGCTTGCCGACCACCTAGAGCTTCAGAAGAAGGCTGCTATTAAGCCGGTTAAGATATACCGTAAGGGAGCAGAGCTAGACCCTGCCCCGATAGAGGACTTCTTCGCGCGGTATCAGGCAATAGTCTAAGAGTATGATCTTAGCCCTTTAGAAATATAGAACGCCGATAAGTCAGGGTGCTGAATCGGCTGCCTTAGCAGCAGGATACACGTAATACTACTTTAGCGGCCGCTAAAATATAACCGCCTGCTAGAGGTTATCGATCCTGCGAATTAAGAGTTATGTACGTTAGTTAGATATGGTAATACTGCAGGCGACAGCATACCAGGATATCTAATCTTTAAAACGTGGCCAGTTACTGCTTAGGCAGATTATTAGATCTAAGAAGGTGTCCGTTTTACGTATTTAGTAACTAGCTTTTTAAACCAAGAGGTTATAATAGACTATATACGGCACTTTAATACTAAATTATACGTAAGGTTAGCTAAGTATCGCTATATAGGCCACTTACTTAGGGACTATTTTAGCGTTAACGCATACGGTTATAACGACTATAACCTATATCTGCCTAATAGTAAGCTAAGTAGAGTACGCTAATAATACTATAACTATTAGGATACTATTAAGAAGTTAAAGCGGCTATATCGTTTACTTCTATTAAATAGGTTTACTAGCTATATTAGTATAAAGCTTATAAAGTATTATATTAACTTTAATATTATCCTAGGTTTTTTTCCGCCTTATATAACGTACTTTCTTTAGCCGATAGATGTTAGGGTCTTTTAGCTATTTAAAAGTGCCTAGTAAAAGGTGTTTTGTAACTATATATAAGATAGTAACCTTATATTTATAAGGGGCGACTTTGTTACTGCCCTTGCCGATATAACTAACACTGCCTTTACGGCTGTAAATATTATAAGAGGGTTTGAAAAATTAGGTATCTGGCCTATTAGAGACGATGTTATATTAGCCCAGTTAGTAAGGAGGATACAGCAGAGTAAGGCTAATATACTATCCCACCTTATATGTTTTTTGCCACATAACGATCGCTTTAATAAGGCTATACTTACTGCCGACTATATAGAGGAGAAATATAGCAGCCTATAGAGCACCCCTTTAAAAAAGGGATTTAAGGTGATTAAGGAAGTAATTAATAAGGGAGCTCTTAGCCATAAGTACCAACAAGGTCATATCAAAGACCGTAACAAGAGGTTAGCAACATAGCAACAAAGAAGCCAGGCCCGGCAAGCCGTTAAGCTAAGCCACTTATTTATATTAAGTGTCACTTTTAATAATATAAAAGAGGCACGTGAGAAGTAAGTGACTAAGGCTACACAAGCAGAGCAACAGCGGCAGCGAGCAGCAGTTAAGAGGATGGCTCGCAGCTAAGAAAAGGAGGTCCGCTAACGATATAGTGCTTCAAAGTATTAGATAGTAGATAGGCGGATAAGGCGACTAACCTTTAAACAGTGGCTGCACTATACTAGAGAAGTTAATGCCTATATTCTGTTTGATACCTTAGATCCTTGTTAGTATAACGAGCCAAAGGAAAAATTCACTATTAACGTTAACCCTACCCCTTTACCGCAGCATATACTCAATCGATTCAAGTATACAGTAAGGCCCCTTAGTTAAGGTAATGTTAACTAAGTATTAGCTGATGCTGCTGCTGTAGAGGCAGCTAGGCTAGACTTCGATCCTAAGATATTTATAGACATAGATAATCCTATTAACGAAGACGTCGATAAGGCTGTATCCAGTAAAAAATCAGTCGGTACAGCTAGGGATAAAGATAATGACCTTAAAATAGCATTAGTGCCATCACTGCCAGTAACACCAACGCCAGCAACAACATCACAGGCACCATCACAATATAAGTCACAATACCACGCAATCAAGGATAGTATAGATACCTAGCGAAGCAGGGGCATAATAGAGGATAACCCACTTACCCCCCTATTAACGCAGGTTAAAAAGAAACGGCAACATATAGTCGATAATAATGCTAGTAATAGCACTATTATAGTAGCGATTTGAATTTTTAATTATCGTGCAAAAAGGGAAAAAAAGGTACCGCTATAAAGCCCTAGATCAGGGCTATTAATTAAAACTACTCTTATTATTATACGACGTTATGGTTGCTGTGGTCTTTTAAATTAAAAAGTAGAGGTTTCTGTGTATAACAGGCAAAAGTGATGCTATTCGTGATGCGGGGTGGCAACCCCCTTTTCGTAGTGGCAACCCGGTTTTCTCGCCCCTTACGTGAGTAAGGGGTTTTTAGCGCAGCAGACTTGATGACTAAAACCCCTGGGTAGTTGGAAGAAGGTTAATTTACAGAACACCCGCTACTTCATATTTGTTATGGATCGGACGAACTAGTGTTCAACGTCGATTCTTAAAGGAGCATCCCACCGATACTGGCTCTTATAGAAAGCATACTGAACGTGAGCTTTGAAAAGCTCGAAACTCATGACGATCAACTGCCCTAATCGGCGCCCAACCCTGCAGTCTACAGCACACATCTGAGAGCGGCAGTCTATGCATCATTCAGGGTGGCCATTTGTGGATGAGTAGGCATTTTCTCATAGTGTCACACCAAATGATTGGTATGGAGCCTAAAAGATTCTGATCATTGCAGCAACGAGCTAAAGCGCTTGCTCATCGCTATCCGCGAAGTTCAAACTTGTAATGCATGCCTTTGCCATGAATGTAACGACTGATTCAAACCGCAGTATAGTCACGTTTGAGCCAAGTTCTCTGAATCTTCATCATTTCAATCCGTGGGTCCTACACGACAAAACACAACAGACGACTGTCAGCATGCATGGACGAGGCAGCCGCAACGTTAGCGCGACCCCGGCGCATCAGCCTCAGTCAGCCCGCGAAGCGCTCCGCTGCCCCGTAAGCAACTTGGCTAACCGCCTGAAATATGAAGAAAGGCTACGCCGTGAGTGAAAAACGAAAGATGCGACCCTTTTTCGACACAAACCAGCGCATCACAACACACTGCAATGGAGCCCGCTGGCTTCGCTGTCGGTATCCTCGGGCTCGCTGGTCTCTTCAGCGCCTGTCTAGAGGCCGTCGACAATGTGCAATCCTATCGTTCAGCCAGAACTGACGCAGATGTGCAAGATACCTTGTTCAATGCCGCCAAGGCCCGCTTTGAGCAATGGGGCCGAGGCGTGGGAATCGACCATGGGAGACTTTTAGACGATCATCACCCAGCACTCGACGACAAAGGCATATCGACAGCTGTTGGAGACCTCTTACACTTCACTATCAAATTCATCTGCGATGACAACCATACTTCCTTACGAAATTTGACCCAAACCGCCGGGTCGGGGGACGGCTTGCCGGTATCGTTGCGGGCCCGTCACGGCGCGCCGCCCGAGCCCAGGAGACGGAAGCTGGTTTGGGCGCTTCGGGGCAAGGGAGAACGCACAGAGCAGGTTAACTTGTTCGGCAAGCTAGTACAAGGGTTGTATAACCTTGTGCCACCAGATACCGCACAGGAATCACGGCTAGTGCACAAACCGGACACCGGGCCGCTGGGTGAGAATCTCAATACATGGCTGAGGCTCCCCGTCTATCAGAGACCAGAAACGTTCCCAAGCTACGGTTGGCCTGCAGAGCTACGGCAGATCTTGGCACGAATTGAAGGGGAGAGGCAAGGTAGCCAAGGCCGCCTATTGTATGGCCTAACCTTAAGCTAACACTACGAAGCCGAGAAGCGACGAGAAATCCAATCATGGCTAGGCCATGGCTTCCCGAACGAAAGCTACCACGATTCACTTCAAAAGAGGTTGGAAGGCACTTGCGACTGGATCCTATCCCAGCCAGCATTCCTGCAATGGCTCTCCCCTGTGTCGGCCACAAACGCAAAGTTGCTGTGGATCAACGGGCCACCAGGATTTGGGAAAACGATCCTCTGCGCCCGCATAGTCGAGCACCTTTCTTCTAGCCTCCAAACACCCGTCGCTCACTTCTTTTTCTCATCCGACCTCGAAAGCCGCAACGACCCTTTCTCGGCCATACGATCATGGATCTCCCAGGTTGTGTCTCAACACGAGGATGCGTTCGAATACGTCCGCCAGATGCTGAATGCTGATTTGGACCCCGTTGCGACGCGCGCTACTTCTATGATAATCTTCACTCGGCTTCTCCACATTATTCCTGGCTCTATCTATGTAATTGACGGACTGGACGAGTGCACTTCCTCGGACACTGGAAGCATCTCGGTTGCGGCGTTCCTTCGCTCCGTTGCGGACGCAATTTCTGGAACGGACTCCAAAGTCCTTCTGGTAAGCCGTGATGAGCACAAGATCCGTAACGCTCTCGTAGAGAACGATCTTGAGGGCTTCATCGAACACAAGATATCGCCGAACGATGTGCGTCAAGATACAACTGCCGTTTCTAGAGAGATTGTCAACAGGAAGCTATCCAACAAAGGCGACGATGTCCGGTCGACCCTTTCTGAAGCAATGACTAGTCGCTGTGACGGCCAGTTCCTCTGGCTTAAGATGCAGGAGGAATCTCTAAGGAAAGGGATGAACCAGAAACAACTCCAACAAGCCGTTAATGACAGCCCGACAGGGCTTGATCGTCTCTACGATAACACCTGGGCCGAAATCACTCGGTACGGAGAGCCTGAGAGACTGCGGACTTTTGCTCTCCTTCGCTGGGCGGCATTCGCAGTGCGGCCACTTACAGTCTCCGAAATTACTGAAGCCGCTATCATTGACGATCATGGGGACCTGTCATTGGAAGATCTCCCTGATGCCGTGGATGAAGATTATATCGAAACCGAAATTTTGGGTCTTTGTAGCCCCCTCTTGGAGGTTCAAAGTGAGTCGTCAGCCTCCTCTCCAGGCCAGCAGACGGTGCATTTAGTGCATTTTACTGTTCGGGAATATCTTCTCCCCAAACTTCCACCACCAATCTGGCTACAGCAGGATGAAAACCTGCGAGTATCCCATGAGAAACTGCAAAGCACAATTCTTGCCAAAGCGTGCCTTCATTATATCAATTCTCGCCGGGTCTGGATTGATAAGACACTTGATTCACCGGCCCCCTTAGCTGTATCATTCCTCAATTACGCAGCTACATCCTGGCACCGCCACATCAAATTCGGTCTCGATAACCACCCAGAAGTATCCAGGCTTGCTGTTGACCTTTTCAGCAGAAGGAACTCGGTCTGGGATGCATGGAGAGTGATGATGGAAGCTGAAGATGCAAAACAAGAGAAAAGACTGGCTGAGACCGATCCACCTGGCCCTTTGTACTACGCCGTGAGGTTTCAACTGATGAGTTTGATCGTCATCCTCATTAAGAAAGAGGGCTGTGACGTTAATGAGGCTAGCGGGTTGGGAAGGTCAGCCTTGCATCGTGCTTGTTGGGATGGGGCTGTAGACATTGTCGCCATACTTCTCGAGAACGGGGCTAACACGGCAGTTGCAAACAAAAATGGGTGGACGCCAATGCAAATAGCGTCAGACAAAGGCCATGCCGATGTGGTCAAGCTACTGATTGAAAAGGGTGCCGACGTCACAGTTGCAACCAACGACGGACGGACACCCCTCATTTCAGCCGCAAACAATGGACATATCGAAGTTGTTAAGCTGCTGATCGAAAAGGGTGCTGATATCGCAGTTGTAACTAACAACGGATGGACGCCAGTCAACATAGCTTCGGACAGTGGACGTACTGAAGTGGTCAGACTACTGATTGAGGAGGGCGCCGACGTCATAACTGCAACCAGTAACGGATGGACTCCAATCATGTCAGCTGCAAGCAATGGGCATATCGAAGTTGTTAAGCTGCTGATTGAAAAGGGTGCTGATATCACCGTTGCAACCGACAACGGAGAGACATCTATGCACGCTTCATCGGGAAGCGGCCATGCTAAGGTGGTACAGTTACTGCTGAACAACCCGGATATAGAAGTTGATGGGAAGGACAACTTTTCCCGCACACCCCTGTTTCTCGCTTCGAGATCTGGACATTATAATGTGATGCAGCTTCTACTGGCTGACAGCCGCACAACCCCAGCATCCACCGACTGGTACGGCACAACACCATTATTCGCTGCAGTCAGAAACGGTCATACTGAGGCGTCCGAGGCTTTGCTGACCATTGGGGCTGTTAACTCTGGACCGGAGGCTCGAGACGGCTTTGGCCGGACTTTGCGATGGTGGGCGCATAAAACAGGGAACTCTAAGCTTGTGGAGCTCTTGGCACAACACGCTGATCGAGTGGGCAACCCTATTCAAGATGTCCTTCCCGTCGATACTCTCTATGTAACTTTGGGTTCCTCAAGCTATTGGTGTGATGCGTGCACACTAAGCATCCCGGATGGCTGCAATATAGGGTGTGATGGTGGGGAGTTTGATTTGTGTGGCGAGTGCTTCAGTATGGGCATCAAGTGCCCAGACAAGACGCACACAATGTTGCCCATGCCATCATTACCAGTGGCGTGAACCTACTCTCAAATATGAGCGCAATGTTTCGACAACTGTAACGCGGTTCCTTCCGTGAGCGGGAAGAACAGAGCAGTCTACCCGCTATGGATAGGTGGTGGTTCTCTTAGCTTCTCTTCTTTAAGGAGAGCTATCAGTTGAATTTAATGAAGTCGCGTATACATTTTGAGTTCAAATATACTCTGCGGTAGACTCCTCGATATCAACGTTCAGATTGTCCCGACTATTAGTAACTTAGCAAACAGAGATGAGCTGGGTTGCAATCTCAACAGCCGTCTTCAAACGCCATTTGTGAATTACTTTCTGCCTGATAAGATGCGTTCTATGCAATTTGGCTTTTCTTATCATTTACGCGAGGCGGTATGCGATGAGTGGCTTATCTCTCAGTCTCAACAATATCACCATCAGCCAACAGGCACCAACGCGTGCGCGTCTTAATTCCGTGCTGAATTATTCCCAGTTTGTGATCGTACCCGGACTCTCTGAAAAATAGACAGCTCGTTTATATCATTTGATTCGAATTGTAGATTGCCTCTACTACCTATTCGTTCTCTCGCAATGCTTTGATCGCTTCAACCTGGTGGTGTCGACTGTAATCCATCCGCCATGTCCTGCGCAGGCCTCTCCAACGATCTGTCCTTCGGGCCACGAGTCCATCCGAGCTGTCGGTCATTCGATTTTACGTTGTATTTTGAGGACGTCTTTTTTGCATGTTTGCCGTCCGCTCTGCTTCTTCTCCTGGCGCCATTACGAATCATCCATCTTTTTCGCCTACCTCCTTTTTTCTCGGCCGAATCCAGGCTTTTATATGGCAAACTGGTACCTCTGTTTCTTTGAAGTCGTCTGGAGCTATGGCTTCGTGTGTCTGACTAGTTGTGTGTGCTCAGGTAATCTTGGCGGTGTTGCTTGCCTCTCAGATAGCTTTCCTTGCTCTGCGGATGCAGATTAGGTCATTTCAGACCTCGGCATCGACCGCAGCGGACGTTTTGGCACTCATCACAACAATCGCGGTCTCCGTGCTGTCCGTTCTGAGTCACCAGCGATCACACCGGCCGTCAACGTTACTTAGTTTATACTTCTCTGCAACGATCATTCTAGGAATCGCCCGCGTCCGCACGGCATGGCTCGTCGGAGAAAGCGTTTCGGCTTCAACTGCATTAACGCTCATATTCGCTTCCACTGTGGTAGCGCTTCTCCTCGAGTCGGTTGAATCGAAGAAGGGCGTGCCAGGCCACGAAAGTTCGATCAACAAACATGCAACACGAGAACTAAGCAGCGGCTTCTGGGCGAGAACTTGCTTTTCCTGGCTTGCACAGACTTTTTATCTAGGATACTCCAGAGTCATTTCCCTCAGCGATCTGCCTGGTCTCGATCCTAGTCTCGAGAGCCATACTCTACACCAAGATTTGACTGCTGCCTGGGACAAATGTGAGTTTTTTTGATTTTCGGTCAGACGTGGTGAGGGCTTCGCTCATTGTGAAATTCCAACAGATGATCACCGACGCCGTCGCAGCCTTATCAGAGCTTGTATACGGAGCTATTTAGTCCCGTTCATGTCACCAGTCTTGCCCCGGCTATTCCTCACCGTCTTTACTTTCGCACAGCCATTCCTCATCAACACGACGGTCAGCTTCGTAGGACAACAAGATCCTGATGCTAACTACGGTAGGGGGCTGATCGGCGCCTGGGCACTAGTGTACTTGGGTATTGCGGTGAGCAACTCGATCTATCAATACCATAACCTTCGTTTCACTACCAGACTCCGCGGAGGCTTGATCGCTCTCATCTATCAACACGCAGTACATACAAAAGAAGTCGAGGCCGGGGGAATCACCGCGGTTGCTCTCATGGGAACCGATGTGGAACGCATATTTGGGGCGATGTCCATGTTTCATGCGGTTTGGGCCTCCTTACTGGACATTGCCGTTGCCAGTTGGCTGCTTGGGCTCCAGCTCTCTCTCGCATGTCTAGCCCCTATTGTTCTTGTTCTGGGTAAGTGAGAGATGCGTCTACGGTGCCGCAGCCACAAGTTCTAACTCACACGTTCTAGTTTTTATAGCTGCAACGTCGAAAGTCTCGGTGGCCACAAAGACAGCCCAGATGCAGTGGATCGAAAAGATACAGGAGCGACTCCGTGCGACTACGGCCATGCTTGGTGAACTGAAAGCCGTGAAGATGCTCGGGCTCACTGATACCATGTCAAACAAAATCAAGAGCCTCAGAGAAGAGGAGATCAACACTTCCAAGTCGTTCAGGAAACTCCTTGTGGTGACGTTGTTGCTCTGTAAGTCTCTTGGCGGCACTGTGACTGTATTTCGCTAATCAGGACGATTCAGCACTCACTCCGATTAATCTTGCCCCTATTGTGACTTTTGCCGTATATACCTTCATTTCCGTTTTTTGGAAGAACGACACGTTGTTACCGGCTCAAGCGTTCACGTCGATTGCTCTGATTGCACTGCTCACCATCCCGGTCGTTAGTTTTATCCAGCTGCTGCCCATGGTCGTACAGTCAGTCGCTTGTTTCGACCGAATCCAAGACTTCTGCAACTATAATCACAATACGGAAGTGAACGATGGACGAGCTAGCACCTCTGGCCTTCATGGTCCTCTTTCGGGAGCAGACATTGGGCTGGTGTCACTCACCTTAGACGGCACGGAAAGGCCTACTTCTTTGCCGCGAGATCATATTGTCTCATGGCATGGCCAGAGCTTCGGATGGCGCAAAGACCAGACTACACTCCACGACCTCAATGTCGGGATTCTGCGAGGTGCTTTGACTGTTATTGTCGGTCCAGTCGGGAGTGGCAAGTCGACTTTCTTGCGCGCGATTCTAGGCGACTTGATCTCTACTTCGTCAATGCCAAAGTCAGTTCCGGAAAATTGGTATGAAAAAGGCGAAATGGCGTATTGCTCTCAAATTCCTTGGCTTGAGAACGGTACTATTCAACAGAACATTCTCGGCGTTTCGTCCTATGAGCAAAAATGGTACGACATCGTTGTTTTTGCTTGTGGACTTGAGGCCGATTTGCAAGCACTTCAAAGAGGCGATCACACTCTCGTTGGTAGCAAAGGTATCAATCTCAGTGGTGGTCAAAAACAACGCATCGTAAGTGATCAAGGCAGCTTTTAGCTGAGACGTCGCTCAAAATCGTTACATTAACGTCCTTGTCCTTATTTCCAGACACTAGCACGAGCCGTCTACTCCAGACGCAAGGTGGTAATTCTCGACGATGTTTTCAGCGGAATGGACGCCGGCACTTCTCATCACGTCTCGACCCATCTGCTTGGAGTTGATGGCCTTCTCAGGAAACAGCATGCCTCGGTTGTTATTGCAACCCATCATCGTATGTCGACGGTCCCATGCAGCCCCATGTCTCCAGCAGACCTTGCTGATGGTATCCACAACAGGTAACATTATGATTCTTGCGGACAACATGATCACTATTGAAAGCGGCAGAATCCAGGAAGTTGGCAGTCCTAAAACCCTGGTTCAGGGCCAAGGGTATGTCAGCAAGCTTGGGCTGAGGTTACTTTCTGACGGTAGGATCGAGGAGAACGCTGGCACCGATGAGTCTCAAGCTCCCGTCGACCAATCAGCCAAGCCAGTCGACAAGAGTAATCAAGACGAGATCCACCATACAGATATCCGACGCAAGAACGGAGAGAAGGCCGTTTACATGTACTATTTCCATAACGCAGGGTGGAAGGCTGTGACCTTATACAGCATCTCTGTCGTGGCATGGATCTTCTTCTCAGAATTTTCAAGTAAGTCGTGGCACACATGCACAACAAACGGGGAGCTGACAAGTATGTTCTCCTAGCCGTCTGGGTCAAGTGGTGGTCCGAAGCGAACACAGCTGTACCCAATATGAGTGTCGGATACTACATGGGAATCTACGCCGTGTTTGGGGTCCTCGGTACCCTAGGTGCCTCGTTGGCTGCCTGGTTTGCCTTTCTCGACGTTATATCTAACACAGCTCTCAACCTTCATACTGACCTTCTCAAAACGGTTCTCGCGTGAGTCTTCCACGCAACTTACCAGTCAAGTTTTCCGCAACGAGACTAATTGTTTTTCCACAGTGCATCTTTTCGCTTCCTGACCAAAACAGACAATGGTGAGCTTCTCAACCGGTAGGTGACCCCTTTCAATCACGAAGCCGACAGTGTACTGACTCGACCACTTTCCAGATTCAGCGAAGATATGCAGCTTCTCGACATGGACTTACCCGCTGCGATGGTAAACTATACGTCAAGTCAGTATTTCTTTTTTGGAACAAAAGCCTAGGTCGCAAATCACTGACAACGTTGACAGCCGCTGTCTCTGTCCTGGCCAAAATCATAATCTTGGCCGTCTTCTCCCAGTACCTCGGAGCGACCCTACCCTTCCTCGGCGCCGTGCTCTATTTCCTCCAACGCTTCTACCTACAGACGTCACGCCAGGTACGCTTACTCGGGATCGAGGCCAAAGCACCCCTCTACACCCACTTCTCCGAGTCCGTAGCCGGCGTCGCGACGATCCGCGCGTTTCGCTGGCAGGCCGAGTATCAGGAGCGCAACTATCGCCATATCGACACGTCGCAACGTCCAAACTACGCCCAGAGCTGCATACAGGCCTGGCTCACATTTGTGCTGAACCTCGTAGTGGCCGCGCTCGCCGTCATACTTGTGTCCACCGTAGTGACCTGGCGCGGAAAGTTCAGCGCGAGCAGCGTCGGCGTGAGTCTCGTCATGGTCATCAGCTTCAGTGAGGTTCTGGCGCGTCTGATCCAGACCTGGACCAAACTTGAATCCAGCGTAGGGGCAGTTGCTCGGGTCAGGCGCTTTGTGACGGAGACCGAGACGGAAGCAATTGCCGGGAAGACGCCTCTACCCACATCGTGGCCGTCAACCGGGACGCTCAGATTTTCCAACGTAGTCGCGTCGTACAAGTGAGTCGCTCTGTCAAAACAGCCGATTCATCTCGGAAGTATTGAACTGACCAAACGAACGCTTGACAGCCCGGACGCGGACCCAGTGCTCAAGGGCGTCACGCTGGCCATTGATGCCGGCCAGCACGTTGCCATAGCTGGTCGTTCAGGTAGCGGCAAGACATCACTCATCCTCAGCTTGTTGCAGATGATGGACGTGAGAAAAGGTAAGATTGAGGTGGACGGCGTAGACGTGTCAACACTGGTGCCAGCCGAGCTCCGCTCTCAATTCAACGTCGTCTCTCAGGATCCCTTCATGGTGCCTGGGACCGTTCGCGTCAACATTGACCCCTTTGGCGCCTGTTCGCAGGACGCAGAGATTGCCCAGGTATTGCAAAAGGTTGGCCTTTGGGGCCTCGTTCAAGGCCAGGGCGGCTTGGATCAAGACATTGATGTCAAAGCCTGGTCGGCTGGTCAGAAACAGCTTCTCTGTTTGGCCAGGGCCATGGTGCGACAATCCAAGGTATTGATATTGGATGAGGCAATGAGCAGGTGAGTTCCGGTCACGATAGTTTTTCTCAACTCGTCGTCTGACTGACACCTCGCAGCGTGGATCCCGAAACAGAGTCGGTCATGCAGAACATTGTCGACAGTGAGTTCGGTGACTGCACAGTGCTGGCTGTTATGCACCGACTCACGCACGTAGCTCGCTATGACAAGGTCGCGTTGTTTGGTGACGGGGAGCTATTGGAATTCGACAAGCCAACTTCCTTGATATCTGGGAAGACTATGTTTGCTGAGCTATACAGGTTGAGTACGAGTTGAAGTGCGACAGCCGATTTGTCCGTATCAACTAAGCTGTGGTTATCTCTTGCGCCTGAAATGATGAGAGGGTACTACATGTCTGGATTTGGTTTACGTGAGGAACATATGGCTGTGGTGGGTATCTAGCCTTCCACCATAATTTGCAGCACCGAATTCAATGTTTAATCTGGAGCATCGACACGGCGGGCCGACGTGATCAACTGCTTTTTGACTAGAGTTAAAACAAGCAGCACAAATGGCTTGTTTAGGACCTGAATCTCGAGGGTTCGACGAGGTGCCTGGCTAAACCAAATGAAAACAAAGACTTCTTCACCATGACCGAAGACCCATGAAACATATTTTCAATCCATAGTTAATCGTCCCGTCACACTCCACCATCTGGGCCAAACGACCAGATTCTTCCCAACGCCAGTGTAAAAGCTAACACCGTAGGCACCGATGTTTCGATCATTACTTGGAGTTGTCACCCATATTCATCAAAGTAACCTGAACATGACTAGCCTGCTCTACATAGAGCTGGTCCGAATTACCTGGCTCACCAACACCAACAACACCAACCCTTCCCAATATTCAGTCGACCCACTCCTCGACATAATTGACACCCCAGTCTCTACACCTAGTCTCAGTTCTCACAAACTATCGAGTCACCCGCGGGGACATGCGTAATGATTAGGAGGCCACCCCTAATATTACTTCCTCGAATAGAACAACTCCCCTTTCTTACCGGCCAGGCCTGACACAGAACACTCCCCGGTGTTCTCGCAACATATCTTTCTAGGTCCTCTCACCTCCCGTTCCCAGACCTGCCACATTTGGAAGTCGGTTGTAACACGCTGCGCCACCAAAAGATGGGGGGAAAGGCCAGAGACAAATATCACTTCTCCTACTCTGACTCCTTTGTGAGCGCAGCAACCGAATAGCCTCATAGTGGCCACTCAGTATGCCTGACTACACGCCTCACAGCACAAGCAAACGCACTGCGCACCGGCGGCACTCATGGCTCCACGCAATCTGGGGGTTCTGTTAAAGGGAAATCAAGCCTTTGCCGAGTGTCTATGACATCAGCAAGTCATAATCCAAGTCCATCCACACCTCTGCACAGTGTGTCTGATTTTCCGCTTGCAAGCAGCGCAGTGTATCTTCTCACCGTGAAGAGACTTCTGAACAGGATTACCGTATGTACTCGGTCGACTGGGCCTCCATAGTTGTTGTCTCTAACCTGCTCTGTTTCTTTTTCTCACCTTTTATCCAACGATAAGCCCGGAATTTGCCAGCAAGCTGTCCCGACTCCGTTACCGCGAACAAATATGGGGGCCCAATTGACTGAGTAGATACGGTATATGTTTCCCATTGTTCTGCACGACTGTAAGAAAGGATCATCGAATGCTGTAGAAGTGCCCTCCCCTGAGAGTTTGAATATCCATGACTTAATGTCATGTGGTTATCATGCGGAATTACAATGCAAGGTGGGTTCGCTTTCCCTTCGCCCAGCACTTTTAAACACCCTGTATTGACGACAGTTCGCTTGCCAAGTCCCCATGAGAACCATAACACAGTACAACCAACTTGCATCCTTCAAGTACTGTTGTAGTTGGACGTGAGTATTATGCAAAGGACTGCTTTCGTCCTTGTGAGTCGTAAATAGTGGTAGTAGTAGTAGTAGAAGAGCACTTGTAACTCAATCCAGCCATGCCAATATCCCATGGCTTTGCTCACCCAAAATAAAGCGCCAGTATCAAGTGCATGCCATGTTGAAAGTGGGATCAGCCTCCAGCAACGCCGACATCCATGCAAAAATAAAGCGCAACCATTTCCCTTCCAAAGCCGTCGCTAGGCTTACTGTAATTCATTCCACTCAAAGAGATCCGTGCGACAATTCTTTGAAATCTTCGCCCTGCCCTGCCCCACATCAAGTCCTTCTTGGCGTTGAAGTCCCCTCAGTCGGCCAACTGTCCGGAGACTTGGCTTCTGCGGACTGTAGACTTAGTCCTTCTTCATACCGTTCAAGAGGCCGTTGGTCAGAGGCGGTGCCTTGGCCGCAGCGATTGCCTGCTTGTTCGCCAGCTGCTTCTCCTTAGGGATGGTGAGAGCGTTGATGCCTAGGAAGTTGCAGATGCTGGTAATGACCAAGTACGCCCAGCGGAAGTAGACGACGGCGGAGAAGACGAGGTAGGCGTAGAGGTAGTACAGCTCGTTCTGGGCGCTGACGGCAGGGAAGCCCAGGTGCGGGAGGTTGGCAAACACGGCACCACCGACGAGGGGCACGAGCATGACGGTCCAGTAAGGGAAAGGCTGCTTCGTCAAGTGGGCGAGGATCATCTTGGTGGTCAAACGACCGAAGACAAAGGCCATGATGAAGCAGAAGAGCACAAGGTGGTTGTCGCTGCGGATGGCCGAGTAGGGCGAGTAGACCCAGGCGCCAATAGCGAGGGTGTACACCGTCATGGGTGTCCACTCCAAGAAGACAGGGGCCACGGGCTCGCCGCGCGCGCGACGGGCCTGGATCACGTGGAGGACGCAGAATGGGATGTGCGTCGCAAAGAGGGAGAAGACTATCATGGCGATCCAGATGTCACGGATCGAATAGTCGCCCAGCAGGTAGTGAAAGCCAAAGAGGTGCTGCTCGGCCTTGTCGCCGAGTATGTTGATGATGGGCTCGGTCCAGATGCCGGGGCCGTAGATGCCGGAGACGACCATGAAGCTGCAGGCGATCAGGATACCCTCGGTAGGGCCGTTGATCCTGCCGAGGTACAGGGTGTGCGTGTGGTACGTCTCCCAGGTCGAGAAGAACATGGGCAGGCAGGGCACGAGGGCTGTAAAGACGCCGGACTTGGAGGTGCCGAGGCCCATGGCAGCAGTCTCGAGGAGACTGGCCAGGGTGCAGTTCAAGGAGTCGATGCCGTGGTCGAAGAGCTCGCCGAGCCCGCTCGATGTTCCGGTGCGTCGCGCCTGCTTGCCGTCGAGGTTGTCCATCGTCTGGTACATGAACAGGCCGAAGGCGAAGCTAAAGTAAAGCCATGACGGGCCCTAAACCAGTATCAGCGAGACGCTCCAAAACGTGGTTGCGCATCCTGCTCAGGAGCTTGCGTCTCAACGTACCGGTCCGACCAAATCAGGCATGTAGACGACCAAAAGGCCAATATTTCCGAGGATGAAGAAGAAGCCTAGCAGGGTGACCATGTTCGGGGCCAGCCATAGCGGCAGGAGCTCAACGGCGGCATTCCACTGCGGAGGGCCTAGTTAGTAGAGTCGTTGGAGGGGAAGCGCTGAGCTGAGCTCGAGGCCGCTCGGACGGGCGCGGGGCAGCAGCGGGATGGAGGGGGAGGATCGTCGGAGGGGCTACGCACGTAGGGTCGGAGGATGTAGTTGGAGATGGGCGACTTGTCGACGGCCGAGTATTTGTAGGACTTGAGGTGGATGAGGGCATCGTCCGAGATGCATTCGGCGGCTGCCGTCCCTGTTCCATGGCTTGTTAGCCGTCGTACATCGTCAAGGTCCCACCATAGCTCCAGGAAAAGCTCTCAGTCCAGGCGCATTAATGGCGACGCGCGCGTTCGCGACGCCAACGTCAGGGTCATCAAGGTGACCGACTATGCTCTCTCTGGAACGGTGGAGGGGAGGATGGAACGGTTCTGCGCTCACTTTCTGAAGTTGCAGCGCCCATTTTGGGAAGAGTTGCGTCAGAGACAACACAAGTCTGGAATGACGGCGGCGGCGGCGGGGGAGGAATTGGAGGGGGGGAAGGGGGAGGCAGAGATGGAAAAAGGGCCAGAAGCAATAGAGTGGGATCTTTTGTTTGGCAACGGCGGTGGGGGCAGGAGGGGGAGGAAGGGGGGGATCAATGGTCCTATTAAAGAGAGACCGAAGGCGTGAGGAACAAGAAGAGGCGTTCGGCTTCCACCGCAAGTGCACAATGCAGCAAGGGAAGGGGGGAAAAAAGCAGACTCGGGATCGAAGCTGGCCTTATTGAGTTCGCATCATAATCGGCCGTGCCGTCCGTTATTTTTTTATTTTTTTTTAAGTACATTTTTAGGGGTGAAAAGTGGCCGGGGTCAAAAAGATGAAGTGGAGCTCTTCCGTCTTGCGGGTTGCGGACGGCCAGCAAATGGCAAGCGGCGCAGGCACAAGCTTCCTGTTTCGGGAACAAATCAAGATGCTGAGTTCTCTGCCCACGCAGGTGCAGCCTGCAACTGGTCCAGGAGCCTGGGGCGCGGCCGGGGCGGGAGGAGAGGAGAGAGAGAGAGAGAGGCTCAGTGCCGTAGGTACGCGGCCGTCGACGTGCATCGGCCCAGCCCTGCCCACCTTTCACCGCAGTGAATCCATCTGGATGGACGGACGGATTGGGTGGATCGGATGCAGCTGCATGGGTACGTACCCGAGCCGCGAATGGGGAGGCCGGACAGACGAAAAGCTCGTGATTTGCGTCTTCTAGATTCTTACCGCAACATGACCTGCGAATGCCACACAACCACATCACTTACATGTGTCTACGGATGGAGTGAGCTGCATTGCACCCTTCCTGCGTCCCGGCCAGATCATCATCACCGTCTTGCCGGGCAACCACTCACGACAAAACCAGCAACCCCCCATTCCCATCTCGCGATCTTCCTTCCCCTGCAGCAAATCACATGGATGGTCACAGTCCACCGTCCCATGTTACTCTCGGTGATTCAACAAAAATCTAACAACCCAAGGACCCTACCTATCAAACCTTTTAAAAACACGCGTCAGCGCTCCTAAACGCCCCAAGCTCCTCACCCGTTTCTTCCACGCTTGCGCTTCCCAGAAAAGCCCGAGACAGAGAGAAAGTCAAGGATCCCCCTCGCTTTTACCGCCTTTTTACCGCGCCTTCCGTCCAACATCATTGGGTTGGACCGGGGACCATGGACGGCCCTAAAGCCGCCTCCAGCTGCAACGTGCTCAAGCTTGCGTTCTTTGGTTTACGGTTTTCTTCCGGCCTTGATAATTGCGCGCATTGACTGGTACTTGGCATGTGAGAGACGCCCAAGACACCAGCCTTCGTGCTGTCTGTAGTTTGAAGCCGTCCGTTGTAGTCAAGAGGAGCCACACGGCATACGTCGGTCAAGGTAGCGTCGGACTCGACTGGCCGAGCACACCGAACCCGCCTTCTCAGCGGCCTCCCCACATCCTCACCCCTACGAACCACATACCGGCCGATCTCGAGCGAGATCCAACCTGGATCGTCTGGTTATCGGCTCCCAAAAGGGACTCGCTGGGCAGCTCACATACGCATTAAGGTAACCAAACGCTGGTCGATTCATCCTGCAGCATGACATGTGAGGGCACCCTTCTTCGGATCCCTCCGCTCTCGTGCAGCCTCAGGTAGCTTCAGCCTCAGATCAAGGCCGTCAAGATCGGGACCCGGGTCTGAAGCATGGCCTGCTGCTCACCTTGCCGCATGCTGGGGCTCCCGTGACCCCGTCCCGGCACGTCAGGTATGGTGGCATCCAACTTGCATGTGGCACGGGCACTCAAAACGGCGCCCATTCAACCTTTGAAGCTCCCCCACTGGACCAACCGTTGTACTACCTGTCGCGTCTCATGTCGTACACGTCGATAATCCCGCACACTTCACTCCGTGGCTTCTGAACCCCATCGCGCTCTGATTGGTGCCCGCGATGTATCGACACCTCGCGTCCTCACCTTTTCGTCCACCGCGCACATCCTTCGGCCCCCGTCCCGAGATATCTCCTAGCCTCGCCGTCCGGCTTACACCGCGCCGGTGGTCACCATGCCAGATTAGCATTTCTCCGCGTCACGGGAACGATCCTCGGACGGGATGAATACAGTAGATGGTCTCGTGCCCCCAGCCCGTCAGATAAGCCTTCTCCCCCAAGGTCGTTCAACCACGCCAGAGACATGAGGGGGACGCTAAGGAGTCGGGACGACGGGACGGGACACACTAAGAACACAAGGATGAACGTGATTGCTTTTTCAACGGAAGGTCAACTTTGCTTCTGATTTCATTCTCCCAATATTTCTTCTTTTTATCATCTACATCCCTCGTACAGATGACTCGCAAAACGCTAAAAACTCACAAAATGTGTTGGCCCATATCCATCCCGTCATTTCCCCCCTCCCTCCTCCGTTGCTGTGTTCTGCCCGAAAACAATATTAAAAAGACATTAATTGTTTGGTTTTGATCCAAGACCCTGCCGCCGGTGGTTTCGATTCCGCGCCCATATAACGCCGAGCATGTGGTAAAAAGAACTTTGTGCAAGGGGGGGTATAAAAGAGTGGACGAGACAGAACACACAACACGACATCTCTCCTTCATCCACCTACTCCCCCTCGTCTCTTGTGAGACGACGAAACGCTCACTTAAAGCAGGAAAGCCACGCCACCGATCACACCGCCAACGAGAACAGCCAGTCCGGCGCTGCGACCCATTTCCAGAGTCGCGGCGCCGCTGGAGCCGGAGCCGGAGGAGCCGGTCTCACCGGCAATACCGGTGAAGACAGCGTTGGCCGTCTCGGTAGCCGATGCCGTGGCTGTGGCCGCGTCGCCAGCGGACGATGTCGTGTTCACACGCGTGGGGTTCTGGGCGCCGCAGGGGTTATTTTCGCGGCAGTCGTTAGCGCACGTGTTGGCGCCGATGCCGCAATCGGCGACGCACTGGTTGCCGTACTCCTGGCAGACGTGGTAGGGCAGCGTCAGGGAGTACTCGGACATGTTGGGCTGCTTGCCGTCGCCGCAGATGCAGCCGTAGGTGAGGGCTTGCTGGTGAGGGGAGTCTTGTTAGCTTCCGGGTCCCTCTCTTCTGCTTCTTCTCCTTCGTTGCCGGTTGAGGGGCTACTTACAGGGTCACACTCGTTCGCCTCGACAGGCTTGGTCGAGACCTCGCGGCAGATGACGGGGCACGTGTACGTCTGGTCCTTGCACCAACCCTCTGCAGCATCGCGTTAGCAAATCCGCGGCACAGCACTGAGGAACATATGCCTCCAGGGGACGGCTTTCTCAGTACATACTCCTTACGGACAGAGGGACAGTATTCGGGTCGATAACGTAGTCGGCCTGGGCGGTAGCGACGAAGGCCGCGGCCACGGCGAGAAAAGTGCTCTTGAACGAAGGCATTGTGTATGTGTTTTGTAAGGTGTATATGCTGGGCTCGAGTTTTCGAGGGACGGTGAATATTCCGAAAGGTATCGACTGAAAAAGTTTGTAGAGGTTCTTGAACGAAATCCCAAAATATTAATCTCGACCTGGCTGAATGCGTTTCCCGGTCAGCAAAACCCGTCTGTGTATGTTTATGGGCGACCTTTGGCTGCATTCCTGAACTCTCATCCCCCAAGCCTACGCCCAGGCTCCAAGCCAGTGAAGGGCAGGGATCCACTTGGGCTTTAACAGCTCTTTAAGCAGGCACATGGCTTTTTTATGGACGAGAGTCCAGGGCTACGTGCGAGGCGTTTGAGGAATGGGGGGTGGCCGGCTATTCGACTTACGCACTAACAGTGGTAGATAGTTCGGGACCGTGTTGATAACGAAATAGGATGGCGGCTCTTGGTCCGAGAATGTATTAGTAGCGACTGAGGCGTGGGAACGGCTGTGGGCTGTTTGTGATGATGCTTCAACGACAAAGATGGTGAGCAGCAAAAGGGGGCTAGCGACAAATATATGTGCAGACACAAATTGGATCGACGGAGGCTCAACTGTGTAACGACAGACAAGACACACCAAGGGTTTTTGATAGGGAGGTGAGGAAGGGAGGAGAAGAAGAGGAGAAGAAGAAGAACGGGGTGGAATCGTCAGAGAAGCCGACGGGGGTTCATATCAAGCAAAAACTCAGTCGAGGCGTATCCGTAGCGTGGTGCCTCCGCGTGAGCGCGAGGGCCCGTGGAGAGGAGCCGGAGCGTCTTTGCCAAGCGGATCTAGGTAGCAATAGGGCCTGCATCGGGAGCTCCTCGCGCTTCTCTCCCTCTCTCTCTCTCTCTCGGTCCAAAATAAAGCAAGCCCGGGGTCCCTGGGCTACGACGCCACAGGCTCGCGATATCTCCCATGGGTGCATGGGGAAAGGGGTGGCAGGGGGGTGGGAGGAAGGGACATGGGAGAATTTGGGTATTTTGGGTGAGCCGAAGTGAGAGAAAACGGGCGGAATTGGGTTTAGCACGTTCTCCACGCCAGCCACCCGGCGTATTTCCTGCTGGGTGTGGCCAGGGCCGGGGCGTGCTTGCTGGGGCCTGTTCGTCCGTCCCGGCCAATCACAGGATGAACCTCTCCGGGCTGGATGGATCACGGCGGACACCTCGTACCATCATCCATGTAGTCGGGAGACATCGAGACTCGGGGAAGAGCGTTGTAGAGCCACCACTGTGACTGACAGCCATGGGCATGTGCAGATACCGTGATGGGGATGTCTGGCACGTCCGTCTCTTGCCGCCCTTGCCATTGACTCGATTGATAGTCCGGGGGGAAGGGGGGGCGTGTTTTCCTCCGACACCCTGGAGTGCCCAAGTATATCATGTACCCATCTCCCTCAAGATCAGGCAAGTCAGGAGTCGAGGGCCATCTCGAAGCCCGGTTGAGAAGCCGCGGCAAGGTTGGGGATGCTCTTCGGTGGTCGGACAAGGTCGCCTGTAGGGTGTGTTTGTGGTGTAACTGCGGCGGTGGCCCCCTAAGCTTATTGGTGTTGTTTTTTTGGTGGAGTTTGAGGCTTAGGATTGGGATGGGAAGGGTTCAGTGGGCCATGCATGCCTCGGCAGGGATCAATTATACCACATACTATGTGCATTGTAGACGGGACATGCTTTTTGTTGGTGGTCGTCGTGATGGTTATGGTGCTGCTGCTGATGCTGTTGCTGTTGCTGCTGTTGCGACCTACTGGCTTGCTGCTTTTGCTGCTTTTGCTGCTTTTGCTGTTATTATTGTTATTGTTGCCGCCGCCGCCATTCGCTGTTGCCCTCCGTCTGCAACACCGATAGCACTAGGCAACCCAAGAGGTTGCTAGCGCGGCGTTTTACCAGCTCCCGCTAACGAGATCGGGTGTCCATTGTTGCCCGGAGATGAATCTCCCCCTCCACAAACTGTGACTGAGCACCGAGTCCACTCAAACTGTCCAGGGCCATTTTTACCGCAGTAGACGAGCGGTCTGTCTAACGAGACAGGAGTTCTCTCTTTCTCTGTGTCTCTCGCCTCTTGCGCCCCCCAGCCTTGCCGAGAACTCTAGTCTTTTGGCTCGTTAATTTGCAGCCCCGGACCAGTTTGAGATTGGGAGGGCCGGTCTGTCCGCCCATCGCCATCTTGCTGATCCCGCCGCACATCCCAGCTCTGTGCACTGCTCTGGCTCTCGCTAGTAATGCTGTGTGCCATCAGTCCATGCATCGGCATATCTGTCAGCCAGCGGCGTCAGCTCAGCATTCCTGTGCTCGCCCGCATCCTCAAGCCTCTCGAGACACACTGACGACGACGACGATTCCGAGTGTTTCTGCCCGTCGACCAATCCACTTGGAGAGACTCGAGACCACACCACTGGCGGACCCAAGGACAGGCCCAACCCAAAGGCAAGGTCGGTCGAATTCCCACTTGGCTGCCACTTTGCAGGTCGGATGACCGGGCCCATTGTTGATTACGAGGTTGCAGAAGAGACTGGAACTGTCTTGCTGCTCTCCATAATATGCGGCGAGTGAAAGTTGTGGAGCCAAGACCACCCGAGGTATTGTGCAGTACTATCATGGTATAGCATTCGGTACAATACAGTAGACTTGTGCCAAACAGGCCAGACCCCTCCCCGCCAGGCTCCCCTTTGCACAACTTTACGAGACCACCACCACCACCACCTGCAACATGCAACTACTACGAGACAGGAGTCGTGCCTCTCGCCCTGGCGGAAACGTCTCCGACTGTCCCAACCGCTAGCTTTTCTTCGCATGAGGGTCTCGACACCACTTGATGCGTACGAGAAAAGATGGTCATCGCTGTTCCCGGCGTCCCACTGGGCGATCGCCACTCGTATTCTGCGAGTCTGCTCCCTCACCAAGAGCGTTGTGCAGGACGGCCGACGCAGCTTGGCAGCTAGCTCTGCAAGCTAGAGCACTTCGGCGAAGTCGACTGTTTGAAAAGTGATAGACAGCACAGGAGGGATTGGACAGCGGCCGACTCCTGGCGCTGGAGATATCGAGGATCCGAGGTGGCTGGCTCCGCCGGGATGCTGTCTATTGCCTCCGAGACCCTCTTCGATGGGCGACGATCCCAAGCCTCCCAAGAAGCCCCCAACGTCCCCGCGTGGTGTTTGTTGGTTGTGACTTGTGGGAGCTACATCGAGCGCTGATAGCGCAAGGCCGTGAACGACAGAGTTACCCTTGAGAGTGCCACTGTATGTATGTCATAAACAACGCCGTCGTGGTTGTAGTCAAGAAGCACAAAGCTTCGCAGCCACAACCGGAACTGTCCACATGCCAGCGGCGTCCGCGCTTCCATGCCCTTCGAGGAACTGTCGATCTCATCTACGATGAACCTATGGTGGTCCACGTTACGATTCGCGGATTCGATGGCCATGTTGTAGCAAGTACCGAGAAAGCTTGCACAGTGCCAATGAGGGCGCGGCGTAGAATCAAAATGGAAGCTCAAACACCCCGGTCAGCGAGATGCGCTAGGTGAGAAGGTGTCAAACCCTCCACATCCACCGCGGCTTGGTTCTGCAGCTTCGTATCCGCACCGATGTGTTGTGGGTGGGAGTGGGATGCGCAGGTTTCCCGATGGCGCGGGGAATCCCTTACACCGACAGATATTGAGGTCCATGGATTCTCTCCTGCTATGCTCTGTGTTCTCAAAACGCTGCAGCCGAACATCTCTTTTGGGTGGCAAGCCGTCAGTGCCACCTAGCCAGTACCCCGGATTGACCAATTCAGAGGCGCCGAGGACTGGCAATAGGTGCTGAGCAGACGACAAGTGGCAAAATAAATAAGAAAGATGGCATCCCATTTTCGAGGACGCTGTCATTGTTCGTGGGGTTTCGAGGGGGGCTCATTGTTGCAAGTGCGCGCAACGGCTCTCAGCGCTGACGGCGGCACCTCGAATCTCTCATCCAATGGCACCGAAACCACGCACCTCTGATCCACTTCGTCCAATGACACCTGACAGACTTTTACTGACATCCTACCCGTATCCGGACCTTCTCGCGTATTCGGTGGGATGCGGTGGAAAAGCGACAACCCGGTATGCCTTACCTAAGCAGAATTCCCTCCTGCAAGAGGACCTTCTTTCCTTCCCTGCACGAACTAGCTGAAGTGGGAGGAAAGAACGAGTCTCGGGCCAACTAAGGTACTGGTAGGAGCGCCTTTACCATCATGCTTTATTCACATGGATCCCACTTTGAGGCCATAAACAACCACCGTGCAGACCTCTCTTCGGTTCGGTTTGCAAGTACCATTCGCCTTCGGCAGTGACTGACGATTGGTTTGCACCTTGTTTTCTGGCGGCTCTTCTCATTTCGCTTCTTGGCCAACTTCCCCAGACATCGTCTCCCGGCCCTGCACAGGGAACGGGCCGACTAATCGCCGCCCGCATGTAGCATCGCCGACAACCGTCAACAACTGATCGCCTACCCAAAAGCGAGCCAAGGGCCGCCATTCCACCTTCGGTCGTTTTGCACAGCCACGCGGCACCACCCTAACGGACCGGAGTCTTAGAAGCGCCCCGAGACACGTCTTTCATTCGAGCTATCTTAGACTTCTGATATCGTCAATACGTCACAACCTCTCTGCAAGCACCACCCACGACCTGCGCCAAAACGCAGTGCATCGCAAACCACGAAACGGCTGTCCATGAGGTAGCGGCCTCGCACATGGATTCATGGACTCGGCGATAGAGTCCCAGTTTCGCTCCGGCCACATCAATGGCGGCGCAAACGGCCACCCAAAGCCGCCGTCCAAGGTCGCCACGCACGGTACCATAGAAGGATTGCTGTCACGCCAGAACAACAATGAGACATCGCGCGGGGGGTTGTTCGGGGACGACGACGACGACGATACCGAGTCGCACACCGAGTCTTCCGTCACGAGCCCATCCTCGGTAACGTCGCCCCCGTACTGGCTCGGCCACCACCAGCGTTCGGTATCCAACATGTCGGCCGAGTCGATTCTCCCCGATGGCGCAATTACGATGCACGACAACGAAGCGAGCGACGTCAACGGCCGCAATCGGGCCTGCTGGGCGAAGAGCGTCGAGATTACCGACTACGTCGTGGTGAATGGCAGTGCGACCAATATCGGGGCATTCGTCGTTTGGAACATCAAGGTAGAGACGCTACAAGTGAGTACCACGCCATCCTGCTCGCGACCCGAAACACGGAGGGCCTGTCGGAGAAATTTCCAATATGCGATGCTAGGTGCTGACATTTGCTGCGCAGGGGAGCTACATGAACATTCGCAAGCGATATTCCGAGTTTGACGACCTTCGCGAGAGGCTGGTCAAGACATTCCCCAACTTCGAGGCGGCTGTACCTCCTCTACCTCCCAAGAGCGTGATATCGAAGTTCCGGCCAAGATTCCTCGACAAGAGGAGATCAGGTCTTCAATACTTTCTCAAGTGCGTCTGCGAGCACAGAGGTTGTGAAATTGTTCTTTGCTGACCCGTGGTAGTTGTATAATGTTGAATCCCGAGTTTTCTGGCTCGCCGGTACTCAAGGACTTTCTCTTTTCGTAAAAATAGTGTATGAGCAGCACCTCTACACACTTTACTTTCCATGTTGTACATTTTCTAGGGCACAGGGTGCAGCGATGTGGGGATATAGCTGCCGGTCGATGAGGACGACGAATGGCGGAAAGACGAGTGGCATTTGCACACACGTAGTGGGCTGAGGCGGCCCAGGTCATGGGAAAAATAATGATAATGTATTGCACGACGGGTTTGACAGTCGGCGGATGCGCTCAACAGGGTGGCTCGTACACGGCCGTTGGATCATCGGGGGCCGCCAAGCCCGTTGCCGGTAAAGCATCGGCGGCCGCGGCCGTGGGGTACCATGATGTGGGTACGAATGACAGAAAAAGGCAGGACGCAGAGGTGCACCGCCGGAGGTGGCCCGTGACAATATGCTGTCACTCGGCGGGAGATGGACCAAGCTGGTTGGGCTGTTCGGAGGGGTGTCTCTCCCCACAGGTTGACGCGTAATGTTCAGCAGGGCATGCAGGGCTGGGCGACTGTTTTGGTGGAGACTAGTCAGCCGTTCAGCCGGCTAGCGGTTTGTTTGTTCCTCTGGAATGGACCCCAAGGGTCCAAAGGGACTTCAAGACAGCCCAACTCAGCCCGCTTCAACACGTAAAATCCGAGGGCAAGAGAAGAGTCAAGCCTCTGTCGATGCACTTGGCTTGCTATTTGCGGGCCCGCGCGTTTATGAGCTTCCTTTCCTTTTCCGCCTCTCGGCCTCGACTAGAGCCTTGGTGGTTGTCAACGAATGGCTCATGTTTTGCATGCCCTGACAGCTTAACGCATAGACTCAACGGATTGTAAGGCGATCACTAAGGTTCGTCTTAGACGCAGAGGAAGACGGCCGCGTACGGACAGCCACACGCGCGATTCCGAGCCATCCAGTTGAAGGGCTGGTGGGTTGCCCTCTCCAAGGTCATACGTTCTTGGTTTGCCGGTCTTGTCATGATGCGTCACAGCCCAGCGAAACACACACGCAGCGCGGCAGTTGGCTGAGCACCACCAACCTTGCAATTCGTCCGTTTTCCCTTGACAAGTTGGCAACTTGGCAGTGCTTGCCCCAAGCTTTTCTGACCGCAAGGATGGCCCCTCGCATGGTGTGATGCTTAGGTGCTGGGCGGTGTTGTTCTTTCTCACCGTATCACACTAAGAACTCTCTGCTCGTTAGGCGTCGCCGAGATCCCCATCAAAAAGGATCTGAGAGTGCCCCACGACCGCAATATATTATCGATCGGCCATTTCCTTCCAGGCACAGTCTTGAGTCGGCTTACCCTTTTTTGTCCTTTTCCCTACTCAAATAGTATCCACGACTGCCTTACTACGACCCTACTATATGTTATTGTCCCCGGAGACGTAGAAATCATATATGCTTACTTCAACCCCATATCCTATGGCTCCTGCCGTTCACATGTCCAAGTCGTTGGCTCCATCTCACCATCCACCACACTCACCATCCGGGTGAATCCAACTCCCCTCCCAAGAGAAAAGCACGCCGTCCACCACGCCGCCGGCACCAAACAAATCCGCAAGGCACCTGGACCCGGCAGCGACGGCACGCAAGCTGGCAGCTTCCATCATAGTTCGAAACATCTGAACAAAACTCAACAAAACAGGCCCGATGCCTGTGCCGACCAGCTCTCGGATCAGGTCCCTGTCCCTACTCTTTCATCATAACCGGGCGGACCCCGCAATAACACCAACAGCCATGACGAAACCCAACCACGAGCTCGACAACCTTCCGGTTCCTGCTGAGCAACCTGGCACTGGCGGCGGTGGTGCAGTCTCCTCAGACGCCGCTGCTCATGCGTCTGGACCCCAGAAGACCCCTCTTCACCACCACGTTTCCTGCGCTGCCATTACCCCGCCGGCCAGTCCCCCCGTGCCGCCAAGGCCGCTCGAAGAGGACGATTCCCACTCCAACTTTTCTGCGACCGCTGTGACTGGCACAGCTGCAGCAACCGCTCCCCCCAGTGACGACACATGCTCGCTGGCGCAGTCGCAAACAAGCACCGCCTATAGCTCTCGCAGGGAGTACATGGACAGTCTGGTGCCGCCATCGCAGGACGAGTTTGAAAAGATTGCCGAAGTACAGCGCACGCGCGAAGAGGAAATCAAGAGGAACAAGTCCAAGCTGCGTTCCATGCAGACCCAACACCTCCACGGCCACTTTCACAGCCCCCGGCGCTCGCAGGACGGGCAAGGAGATGCGGCCGCCGGGGACGAGGCGCAATCACAGCCGGATCCGCAACCGGAGACTGGAGGGCGCGAGAGGAGTGACAGCGACGCCGTCAACAGGGCCGCGACGCTGATCCAACGAAACTACCGCGGGTATCGCGTGCGACGAGAGATGCAGGGCCTGAGCCTGGACCCCTCGACAAGATGGGTCTCAGCCATTGACGAGCTGCAGTTCCGCGAGCTCAACCGCCCGCGCGCAAAGAGCTCCGTCAGCGCGGCGGCGCTGGCCGCCGGTAACAACGACCAGCACAGCCTGCTCTCGAGAGACTCGGAGGGCGGTATGAGCCGCCCGACGACGGCGCGGGAGAACTGGAAGAAGGCGGCGACGATCGCGCGGCGCGCGGGCCACGACGACGTCGAGTCTGACTCGGACTCGTCCGCGTCGTCGTCGGACTCGGAAGAGACACCCGAGCAGCGAGCCGAGAAGAGAAAGCGTCGCGAGGAGGCTGTCGCGCGAAGGAAGAAGGACTCCAAGATGATGGGGCTGCAGTACTTCCTCGAGATGGTCGACCTGAAGCACCGGTACGGGAGCAACCTGCGCGTGTACCACGAGGAGTGGAAGAAGGCGGACACGAACGAGAACTTCTTCTACTGGCTCGACTACGGCGGCGGGCGCAACGTCGAGATGGAGGCGTGCCCGCGCGACCGCCTCGAGAGGGAGCAGGTGCGGTACCTGTCGCGCGAGGAGAGGCAGTACTACCTGGTGCAGGTCGACGACGAGGGGCGGCTGTGCTGGGCCAAGAACGGCGCGCGCATCGACACGACGGAGGCGTTCAAGGACAGCGTCCACGGCATCGTCCCCGCGGACGACCCGACACCGGCGTGGTCGCAGAACAACCTGCCGCCGCCGCCCGGCTCCGGCAACGACGACGACGACGACGACAGCCGGTCCGAATCCTCGGTGGAGTCGGCGCTCGAGGCGGACCGCGCGGCCAAGTACGCCACCCCGGACCTCGACGGCGCGACGGGCGTGCGCAAGGTGTCGCACATCTCGGCGGCGACCATCTTCAACAAGCTGCTGCGCAAGTCGGTCAAGAAGAACACGTGGATCTTTGTCGCCGACACGAGTTTCCGGCTGTACGTGGGGATCAAGTCCTCGGGCGCGTTCCAGCACTCGAGCTTCCTGCAGGGCAGCCGGATCTCGTCGGCCGGGCTCATCAAGATCAAGGACGGGCGGCTGTCGAGCCTGTCGCCGCTGAGCGGGCATTACCGCCCGCCGGCGTCCAACTTCCGCGCCTTCGTGAGGAACCTGAAGGACGCCGGCGTCGACACGTCGCACGTGAGCATCTCCAAGTCGTACGCCGTGCTGGTCGGGCTCGAGGTGTACGTCAAGTCGCGGCAGAAGGGGAAGCGGACGCTGGAAAAGATGACGCACAAGAAGGAGAAGATCATGGCGCCCGCCGAGTTCCGGCAGCGCGAGGAGGACGAGCGGGACAAGTCCGAGAGCGCCGAGAAGGAGCGCAAGGTGCTCGAGAAGGAGGCCGAGGAGAGGGAGGAGAACCGGGCGGCGGTCAAGCTGATGCGGAAGCTGAACCTCGCACCACAGGTACCGACGGGGCAAAGGGGGTCCGAGGAGAGGGAGGAGGGGGAGCCGGTGATGGAGACGCTGGCGGAGGAGAGGACGAGGGAGCAGAGGACCGGCGGTGGGGGCTCTGGGGTTTAGAGGATGCTGGAATGGTGGCGAGAGTTTTCTCTAGTTTTTTTCTTTTTCTTTCTTTTTCTTTGGGTACGTAATCCTTGGTTACGATGTCATGGGGCCTGGATATCGAGAACGGAGCCGAGGGTTTCGAAGGGGTCTTGCATCACGGAACCGGGTGGATGGGATATGGTTTTGCTCTGAGAGTTCTTTATACCCCCTCTCTTCAACTTGCAGTGCGCTGGCTTTTGGAACTCCGAAGTCTGAGCGTACAAAATGATAAAGTAGACGGCAGTGTTTAATGATGCTTCACGAACGCCATGATGCCCAAGTTCTCACACTCGGCGGGCCTGGCACTGGGATTTCTGCCCACATGCTGCTTGCAAGGCCAGTTTTTGCTCGGGTCTTTTGCTGCAGAGCATGGCTTTTTCCTCAAAGTCGGAGATTTCTCAGGGCTTGTGACATTGCTTGTTCACACTAGTACCGCGATTCTCAACACCAAGCCGTGGCTTTATGCCCATTGCCGGCTCCTTCAAGACGACAAATCAAGATGGTTTGTTTCTGTTGAGAGAGCAGCGTGAGATACATACAGATGCTTACAGGACGGAGTTGTGTTCTCCTTCTCGAACAGGATAGTGACAAGACGGAGAGCGTAGAGGCTATCCTGAGAAGCACTGTGTAGCTCCAGCATTAAAAGTTACCACTCATCCAAGACAGTGAGACGGAATGTCAAGCTTTCCGTAGGTGGAGTTGTGTGAGAAAGCGCCTTGGATCTCTGGCCAGGTTTCTTGCGCCTGCTTGACTATGAGCAGTTGCCCTCCGCTCTCATCACTGAGCAGCATGTCGATGTACACAATGGCAGGATCATGCATCCCCGTTTTCAACCAAGGTAAGAGTAGACGAGAAGCCTGAGGCGAAGGGCATGGTGATATCGGATGTAGCTCCAAGGCAATGGAGTGCCGGGTCTTGACGGTCTTGTTAGGTGGACTCTCTTTGCTACCTCTCTTTACTGTCTTTTCGCAATGGCATGACCTTCCTCTACGTATTCTGGTGTGAGCCATCCCGGGATGAGAGGCTGTCATTGCTTTCTGTGTATTCCCAGCGAACACTAACGAGACAGTCTGGGTTTGAGGCGCGGGACGCAAAGGCGTTATCCAAACGTGCAATGCCTTTTTCCCCCCCAAGGGATTGGTCAGTGTCTGTGGGAGCTTACAATTGCACTCTAGTCGGGATCATCGCCACTGATCGCGAAAGGACTGGACTGTGGCTGCTCTGATGAGTTGCTTCAGTATGGCCGAGAGCGATTTATAGGTATAACCATCTGAAATATGGGCTTATGGTCGCGAGAACGAGTCCAGCTTCGAGGTGTTGCCTCCTAAGAGCATTCAAGGAAAGAAGAGCTGGGTCATAACTTGAGGGCCATGCGGGGATCTCGCTCTCTGGTAACCCTTTTGGCTTGAGTACTCATGTTCGAGAGAAAAGGACTAACACAGGGGTACAGATCCGATGAGATCACCCCGTGATACCATCGCCGCTCTTCTTTTACACCGTTTCCCTCTGAAAAGCTTCTGAAGCTGGCAAGACTGCACGAACATCTCTCAACACACACTGCTGAATCGGAAAACAGAACAATTGGATCCGTTTCGTAGACGCAGTGTGGATGTCCATGCTTGCGAAACCACGTCAGCTGCTGGCCAAGTATTGTTCGAGAGCCCGAGAGATCTCAGTCGAGTTCTGGCTTCTCGTCGCATCGAGGGCAGTCACTTTTACACGGACAACTGCTACCCGGGCAACTCAAAAAAATCTTGGGTGCGTTCACAGCCGGTTCAGATTATGTTGTTAGTAGGAATCGGAACCAAACAACCAGCCCACTTGCTTGGGTCGACGTCTGGCCGGCACGCACCGCTGGAAAACCTCCAAGGTGAACAAACAATGGCGGGTGGGGTGCATCAAGGTGCCGGTGTATGGGACAAACCAAAAACAGCCGATTACTCAAGGTACCAATCTGGCTCGGGCAAAGGCGGCGAAGATGGGAAGATGGTAAACGGGAAGTTGCGCCAGATTCCGGGCGTGAAGTGAGGATGCACAAGTTGTCAACTCCAAGTCGTTGAGCCCGTCGGTTTGGTCGCGTGCCTGCCGGAAAACGTAGCCTCGAGACGCGACGCTGCCTGCAGGGGATGATGTAATTTGCGACACAAGAACCCAAAAGAAAACCCCATGCGCGTGTTCAATGTCGAGACTGTCTGCTGCTGGGGTCGAGGCTAGTGGCTCCTGGCCTTGCAAGTATTGCTTTCAGCTCGATCCAATGCATTGACATGGACGGCAATCAATTCAAGGGGCGATTTCCGGCGAGGTGCAAGGTGGAAAGAGACGGGAGGGAATGACCTGCCCAGGACCAGAACCTCCCTCGTGCCCTCGTTCGCCTCCAAATGCGGGAGGGAGAGGGAGGGAAAGGTACATGGTATCCCACCAGTGCTTGGCCGAACCTGGATGTACCGCGGCGCACATTCCCCCCCTCCTTCGGTGCCGCCGATGAGCAGGCAGGCAGGCAGGCAGGCAGGCAGGCAGGGCACCACAGCGATGGTCCTCTTCACTGCGGGCGCCCACTGCATCCAGCAGAGGCAGGCTTTCCCCGTGGGCGGACGCAGACACTGGGCAGGCACTCACCTACCAGTCCAGTGGACGACGCGCTCAGTAAAGCACAATGCAGACGGGCTCCTCAGCGAGCGACCTGGGCAGAGAGAAAGCGAGCAGGCGGTGCCCCCCAAAATCCCGCCAGCAGGCCACTTCCCGCATCGCATCAACGACGACGACACCGTGACACTGCGACCCGAGAACAGACGGCGGAGACTGCAGAAAAAATTCATCAGTCGACACCATCAATCGCCCGCGCGACGATCCGACGGGAGAACAATGAATGGCTATTCAATCGTCGCCAATGGCCTCCGTCACGCGCTCCACCAGGAGGGCGACGAACACTGAAGGCCTCGTCCAGCAGCAGCTTCACCCGGTGCCCATTCCACGCCCCCATCCCCATCCCCATCCCCTTCACCATCCCGTCCAGGCCTTCACCACCGCCAACACGAACACTGTGACGCGCGCCGCCAACACCCCCCAAAACATCAACACCTACCACCATTCGATCCCCGGCCGCACCAAGCGCCAGCTCAACTCGGCCGACAACGTCGTCGACTTCGATCACCAGAAACCCAAGCGACCGAGGACGAGCATTGAGATCCTCATTAGGCCTGCGCCGTCGCCCGCGAGACCTGCCGTCGCCAGCGCCAACGCGACCACCACCCCCAACGTCACCTCGACTCCGCAACCGACCACCACGACAACGCCTCGGCCGCCCGCCCCCTTACCAAAGCCCACGCCAACATCCGCACCCCATCACGTCGCGACGGTGCATCCCCCGAATTCGACACCGGCTCCCGCGAACGGCAATGCTTCCCAGTTGACCAAACATCAAGAAAAGGTCATCAACGGCATTAAACACGAGCTGGATCGCCTGCAGCCCCGCGATGTAGATACCCACTCAAAGGAGGGGGGCCGCAAACTGCGCTCTCAAGAGGCCACTCGCTTCAAGAGCGAACTGTCGGCCTATTTTCCCGAGTACGACGAGGTCATTGGAAATGAGCCCAAGGAACAGCGTATGTGCTCCCTTCTTTCCATCTCATGCAGCCCGCTGCCCCAACCCGCGTCGTACGCCTGCTGATCCCTAATCTTTCAGAACTCTTCACCATCGATACCCCAATAGTCATTTTTGACTCGAACCCCACACGCCACCAGCCAGTCTCCTGGCATCGATACCTGGGCACCGCCAAAGAATCCAGATCGATACGTGATGGCTCGGCAAAGTTGCCAGACGGACACAGAGTGCCGGTGCGTGGCTACGGCGATGCTCTATTCGATGAACTCGTCGATGCCCAGCGCATAGACTTTGATTTTCTGGGCATCTCCCATAAGAGAGAACCCGTCGAGGACCCCCTCCCCGATGCAACCTTTGTGTCGTCCCACAAGAGGGCGGAAAGACTGGAAAAGTCCATACGTAACACGGAAAGGGGTCGGGCCCAGCATGAAAAGGACCAGATTGCCCGTCTGCTCGACGGCCTCCAAGGCCATGACTGGCTGCGAGTCATGGGTGTCAGTGGTGTGACAGAGACGCGGAAGAAGCAGTTTGAGCCGGCGCGGCAGCACTTCATCAAAGGCTGCCAGGCGATTCTAGACAAGTTCCGCCAGTGGAGCTTGGAAGAGAAGCGTCGCAAGGCCGAGAAAGATCGCGCCCTTGCTGAGAAAGCAGAGGCGGAGGACTCGTCCGAAGATCAGTCATCTGCGGATTCGGCAAGCGGCGAGGAAGATGCCGGGGAGGATGAGCAGACTGGTGAGATCAGTGACGGGGACCCTCCAGGCTCTGATGATGACGATGACGACTCCGTCGCCAAGCAGCTTCGCGAAGAGGCCAAGGCTAGGTCAGGTGCGTCAAAGAGCAGCAGAAAGCGCCCACGGGCCACACCACAACCTCGGCCTCCGCCGAAGCCTGAACCCCCAAGGGAGTTCAAGTCATTCTTCAAGAAGAGATACGAAAGGGACGCCGCCTTGCATCGGCACAGGCGGCCCGGCCGCAAGGTGGTGGCATGGGGGCACCCGATACCAGAGATACCCGAGGAGGATTTTGATCTTCCTGAAGAGTTTCGCGACGAAGAGACGCTGAGGGTGCATGCGAGGAAGAAGCGTCGTGATCGCCGAGGCCGACACTGAGGAGGTTTGCATGACTAACCGACGATGCATTTGTAATACCTGGAGTTTCCTGTGGCGGCATCTTGCACTGCGTCGCGTTGGCGTGATGCGCTTATTTGTAACATTATCATATGTAGACTGCTGGGTGGCATGGTTCAAGAACAAGCGTTTGATTTGTCCCTAACAACGTGTTGACAATATCAAATCAAAGGCTATCGTTCTGGATGCCGTGCAAATTCTGTGAGACTGGCGTTGCTGAGGCAAGTAAGTCTCAAGTCGTGAAATACGTTGTCGGTCCTTCCAAACAGTCGTCGGTGGATGACAGGCAGATGGCGTCTATTGTCAGGAGGACCTGGCTGGGCTTGGGAAGGAGCTTGATGTGAGCTCGACCACCAATCGCACCTTCTTCCTTGCGTGGTACGTTTTGGTGGATTACGTAACAAAGGTTCAACTCGACCCGCCCAACGGGCAGGCGCAAGAGCCAAGGTGGCTCCGGCAGCTCCATCTCCAGTCGCGGGCGAACGAGCCGTGGGACGCGCTGACCTTGGAAGGCCTGAACCGTACCAGCTGCTGCCGACCTCAGTTTTTGTGTTTGGTCGCAGCAGAAGTTCGCTCGACCTTATACCTCTCACCTCGCCGCCGACCGGAGAAAAGGCATTATTAATATTCTCAGCAGCTTCTGGTCTTTTCCTCCACCAGATTTAATTACGTCCGACGCCTTCCACGACCGAACCCCAGCCTCGCGACGTTCAACTGCGACAGGATGGTTGAGGCCCTCGACGAATTCCGCACCTGAGAATCTCGCGCCGGCGCACCTTCTTGGATCGCATCCTCCGACCTCACTCCCGCCGAAAAGGCGTTCAAAGACTCGAGCGACTCGGCCTTTTCACTTGATGCCGATCCGCGACGCGATTCTTCCGAGCGCAAACTAAGCAAACATGAGCGCCATAGAGGCCGCTGCGGCGGCCGCCGCCGTCGACGAGGTCATCGCCAGCGATACCGAGGACGATCTGCCTCCTCTGAAAGACGAGCCGCCCTACCCGTACTTTGTCCTTAAGCAAGATGTCGAGATCGAGGTCAACTTCCGATCGAAGCGGATCGAGGGAAAATCCCACATCACGTTTGGCTTGGTGTCCGGCGCTATCTCCCAGCTCGACGAGCTCGCCATTGATGCACGGCAATCCGAAATCGACGTCAACAACATCACGATCACCGCCCTAAAGGACCAGACGCCCATCGCGCCGCCGCGAAAGGTTTCAGCTACGTACACGGATCCGTATAAGTTACTGGATTACCCCGAGTACTACAACTGGAACGCATCGCATCACGACCTTAGGAAGATCCGGATGCGCCCTCTCATGCACACTCGACGGAATGACGTGCCTGCCGAGAATAGAGAACTCGTTGGCTGTACGCCCGTCGACGGTGCTTTGCGGGTTAACCTCCGAGAAGCGAAGAAAACCAAGGACACCAAGGAAGTCAAGGAGGAAACAGCATCAGGAGCGGGAGTGGCGAAACGACCACTCCTCAAGATACGCGTCTCGAGCGTGACACCAAACGAGCTCCTGGAAAGCGAGCTGACTGGCTCACGAGAGTTTCGAGTCACCATACCTTTCAAGACCAAGCTCGTGAGAGATGGCTTCCAGTTCGTCGGAGTCGATCCGGGCGACCTAAGATACCCA
Organism: Colletotrichum incanum; assembly: GCA_001625285.1. Classification (NCBI taxonomy): domain Eukaryota; kingdom Fungi; phylum Ascomycota; class Sordariomycetes; order Glomerellales; family Glomerellaceae; genus Colletotrichum; species Colletotrichum incanum. The sequence continues at coordinate 149,718 of LFIW01000814.1, forward strand.
CACGCCTACACTAGGCACTCGATCGAGCCAGGAACGGCGTCGTGCATTTTCCCGTGCATCGACGATCCTGGCCAACTTCCGACATGGACCATGGCTGTCAAGTGTCCGAGGACCTTGGGTGATGCACTCTGGCAGCCTCTAGCCACACAGAGAGCAAACGGCAACGCGAACAACCATCGGGATCGCGGGCTCGCAAACCAGTCCAAGGCTGACAGAGATTTCGCTCTGACCGAGGAAGACAAGCTCCTGGAGATGACGGTGGTGTGCTCTGGGAGCCTTTCAGACGAGATTGTAGACCCAGAAGACGAACGGAAGAAGATCATGACCTTTGATCTCGACAAGCGGGTTGCAGTCCAGAAGATCGGCTTTGCGGTTGGTCCCTTCGAGCATGTCGACCTCTTCTCCGACTTCCGCACAGAGGAGAACGACGAAAAGCTCGGCGGAAGCGCTCTCAAGATTCACGGCTACTGTCTCCCCGGAAGAGTCGCGGAGGTCCAGAACACTTGCGCGGCGCTTGCTGCCGCCGCCGATTTCTTCACTCTGACATTTGCCCGGTTTCCCTTTGAAAGTTACAAGATGTGCTTTCTCGATGACATGGTGGAGGATACCGTGGCTCTACAGTCCCTTTCCTTCGTCAGCACTCGCCTGTTGTTCCCCGAGGACATCATTGACCCGGAAGTCGACGTTACGAGGCAGTTGGTGTACAGCTTGGCGTCGCAATGGAGCGGAATCAACCTCTTCCCTAACACTAGAAGAGATCTCTGGGTCGTCATCGGCATCGCCTACTACATGACTGATCTCTTCTTGAAGAAGCTGTGCGGCAACAATGACTACAGGTTCCGCATGAAAACAATGTCAGACAAGCTGGTGACGGTCGACATCAAGCGGCCATCACTGCACGAACTTGGTCATCTCTTGCACATCGGAGACTTTGAAATGGAGTTCATGGCACTCAAGGCGCCTTTGGTGCTCTTCATCCTGGATAAGCGCCTGATGAAGGCACCCGCCCAGACCAATCTTACCCGCATCATCTCGAGAATCCTTTACAAGGCCAACATTGGGGAGAAACAGAGTGAGTGGATCATCAACACGGAATCCTTCCAGAGGGTATGTGAGAAAAACGCCAGAAACAAGCTCGAGGCGTTCTGGGCTCAGTGGGTATATGGATCCGGGTGCCCAAGATTCGACGTTTTCCAACGGTTTAATAAGAAGCGACTGTGCGTTGAAATGACGATTCGGCAAGTACAAGACAAGGCTCTGAGCGAAGCGGAGGTTCTGAAAAAGACTGAATTTCTTCGGGCCATCAAAGAAAGGGCCAATGGCGTCCAAGTAGATGCAGCGATGGGTCTCTTCACAGGGCCTATGACGATCAGGATTCACGAAGCCGACGGCACGCCCTACGAACACATAGTAGAAATTCGCGAGGATGCTGCGAAGGCGGCCAAATTCGAGATCCCGTACAACACCAAGTACAAACGACTGAAGCGGAAGAGGAGGGCAACGGAGAAGCTCAGCGCGCAGTCTGCTGCGGACCCCGATAACAATGAGGACGCGCTTTTGTACTGCCTGGGAGACGTTCTGACAAACCCAGAAGACATGAGAAAATGGGAATTTTCCGAATGGGAGCCCGATATTGAGAAGGCCATGGACCAAGAGTCTTACGAGTGGATCCGAATGGATGCCGACTTCGAATGGGCCTGCGAAATGAAGACGAATCTTCAGAGCTACATGTACGTGTCTCAGCTTCAGCAAGACAGGGACGTCGTGGCGCAGCAGGACTCGATGCTGTATCTCAAGAAGAGCCCGCCCCATCCGCTCGTTTCGACATTCCTCACGAGAACACTTGTCGATCGGCGATACTTCCACGGCATCAGAACCATGGCTGCCGAGATGTTGTATCATCACGCCACCGAAAAGGTCGCCATGGCCGGCATGACCCATCTCATGAAGGCTTTTACAGAGCTCTTCTGCTACCCAGATTCCGCAACTCCTCGGCCGAACGACTTTTCAGACAAGAAGCAGTACCTTGTACAGAGCGCGCTCCCCATGGCCATAGCCAAGGTTCGGGACTCCAACGGCAGGTGTCCCGAGCCTGCCCGGCGGCTACTCTTGAACCAGGTTCAATTCAACAACAACGCCAACAATCCGTACTCGGACCATTTTTATGTTGCGAAACTTCTCGAGGCTCTGGCCCACAGTCTGATCCCAGAGAAACGACGGGACGCAGGGGATGCCATGGACCTGGACACATCAGTTGAAGAGAGAAGCTTCCTGGGCGAGGCCATTGTCGAAATCGACCGCTTCCGTAGGATGGATGAGTGGGCCAACTCATACCAAAACATCTGGACAACTACTGCCCTCGAGTGCAGACGGAAGCTCATGAAGGCGGGTGTTCTGCCCAAAAGCGCACTGGACTTCATCCAATACCTGCAGGACGACACGTGCGATCTCGTGCGAATCAAGGCTTTCGAGGCTCTCGTGGATCTTGGTTACATGATGGAACTGCCCATCTTCCGCTTGATCGTCTCTGTGATGAGCACCGACAGGTCACCGTTCGTACGAGACAAGCTCCTGAAGATCTTTTGCACGGGGTTGGCAAGCCTTGCTTTCGGCGAGCAATCCCGGGCGAAGCCTGCCCCCGTGGCTGCCGACAGTGGTGAGCTTACTATTGTCAATAACACCGAGGGTGAGACGCAAGAGCGGCGCAAGCAATTCGCTAGGAAGCAAGACATCAATGTTGCACTTGCGGCCTTACGAGCGGAGATGGAGGAGCAATATGCAGAACAAGAGAGGCTTTTGATGAGGGCCGTCTGGAAGGCCCTGGATTCTAACGTGATTGGCCGGGCCGAGAAGATCACGCTCATCGAGCTGTGCGGTGCCATGTTCGATGCTGCTGACCGATGGACGATTACGATGAAGTATCCCAAGCGGTGGAGAGTCAATCGTCCCGTCCAGCGTCAGCCAGGCAGGGTAAGTTTTGTCGCTTGTCGTTTTGTTTACCCTTTGCTAATGTCTTTGCCAGAACATGATCCACTTCCAGTCGTACTTCAAGACGGCAATCCCTCAGAAGCTCAAGGACAAGGAGCCTGAACCGCCAGTTCGACCGCCCGAGCCCAAGCGCCTGATTGTGAACATGAAGAGTGGCGCCGCCAAACCCAATAAGCCAGCGCCCCCCGCCCCACGGCCTGTCTCTGCTGCCCCTCGCCCGTCTCCGGCCCCGACCCCAGCTGTGCAGCAGTCCCCTGTCCCGTCTGCGGCGCCATCACCGGTTCCCCGGGAAGCAGACTCCATCGTGGCACATTCGGCCGCCAAGGCGTCCACGCCGAAACCGTCCATCGCAAAGCCTTCTCCCTCCGCACCCAAGCCGCCACCTACGAAGCCCGTCATTACAAAGCCCACCGTCACGAAGCCCGGAGTCGCGAAACCTGGCGTCTCAAAGACTGTTGTAGCGTCGGGGTCGTCGGCTTTGCAACAAAACGGACGCTCGACTCCTCAGGCCACTCCTGAGCCAGGTAGCAACAGTAGCATCAACAAGTTGCAGAAGAGGCCTAGGCCTGACAAGGTCCCGGGATTGGACGACGCATCGCCGGTCCTGAAGAAGCCGAAGCTGAGCATTCGGCCCGACGGCACCGTCGTGAAGAAACGGAGGATGTTCAGGTTTAAGCACCCCAACCTCCGGCAGATTCTCAAGAAGGCCGGCGTCAAGAACATGGGCCCCGTCAGAGACCCCTCCCAGTTGAAGAACCGCAAGCCCGGGCACCCGTTGAGTGCTCGCGCGTCTCCGGCTGGATCTCCAGCACCTCCGCCGTCCGAGAGCATCAACGCGAAACCAGCTCGGAAGCCTTTACCCGGTGGTCCCTCGGCAGCTAGCCCTTCACCAGGTCCGGCATCACTGCCGCCCAAGCCTCCGCCGCAAGCGTCCCCACCGCCCGTCGAGGGTCAAGCCCCCAAGAAGGTCAAGCTCGTTATTAAGAAGCCGTCCTCTTCGCTGCCGAAATGAGCAAAACCGTGATGCCCCTCCGAGCCGAAGCAGTGGGAAGCCGTAGGTTGAAGACAAGGTGTTGTTTTCCAACCTAAAAAGTCACTTTATAATGGGTCTCGCAGATTGGTCTTTTTCCTTCCTTTTTTTTTCGTCACTTGTTATTTTGCTTCCGAGACATGGCAGCATCAAATCATCCACCAGGCGTTTATTTATTGGTCTGAGAAGTAAAGGAGAGGGGGTATCAGTTGGCAGCGGGATAAACATTATTATCACCACCAGGCTTTTTCTCTTCTAACGCTAAGGGGGGAAGGGGGAAACAAACAAAAATTTAAGGAGGGAAAAAGAAGCGAACGAAGGAAGCGAAGCGCGGAAGGGCAAAAAGACCCCGCCGTTCAAGAGCGGCAATTTTGTGTACAAGTAAGGAAAAAAAAACCTTTTAGCCCAAGCCAAGAAAAAAAAATAGCCCAATCGTAATGATACCCTCGACACGATCCGCGACCGACCTTGAGAGTTTGTGTGTTTGATGGCTGCCGCCTCTACGTCTTTCAAAAGCCAACCCCTCGTGTCTGCTTTCTTTCCTCCGTTTCCTCTTCCTTCTGGTAGAGCAGCGCCATACAGGCAGGAGGATCTTGAACGGGCAAATGGCGGCGACGATCACTGCGCGGTGATGTCGGTGGGGTCTTTTTTCCCACCCCTTTTGCTGTTTTTTTCGAGAAACCCGGGGAAGCGGGAGAGCTCTCGTGGTTGTCGTGAGATTTACGTACACGAGGCCGGGGAGAACTTGGAGCTTGGGGTCGCCTGCTCCCTTACCTGCCCCCTCGGTGGCTTCACACGGGCGAGCGGGCACTTGTGATGGGAATTGGGGTTGTTTTTTTTTTTTTTTTAGAAAACTAGTAAATTTTTTTGGTTTTGGTATAGATGTACACGCTCCACATTCAGACACAATTCGCCCACCCGTCTCTATGGCAGAGCTGCTGTGAGGATATTCTACAAAGAGAAAGAACCGCTCCGATGGCGGGTGGAAAAAAGGAGGAAGAAAAAAGGAAGAAAAAAAACCAGACGATGAATAATCAAGGCAAGTGACAGCCCGAATCGTGTGGCAATGGTGCCCCGGGTTTTCCGTCGTGAAACCTTCCAGGACCCGACCCGGAAAACCAAATCCCGCCCCCCTGGATTCAAGAATGTGGTTGATGGTTTATCCCACTCTCTCCCGTCTTTACCCAGCCCGTAACGCCAGTCTTTTGGTAGCTCAAGCAATAGCAATAAAAAACAGCAAAAAGCCTCGCCTCTTTGGTGATGGTAACGAAGAAAAACCCTGGCCCTATTTCAAGACGTACGCGTGCTCTTAGAAAAGGAGGTATTAAAGGGGGAAGCCGCGCCGAAGTTGGTATTAGTGCGCGTGCGAGTGCGAGTGGCCGTTGCCATGGTCGTGGCTGTGGTCATGGTCGTGGCCGTGGCCGTCGTGGCTGTGGGCGGACTGGCTGCGCAGGCTACCGGCAGCCGTCGACTCGGAGCAGCAGCCGCCGGCTGCGCAGTTGTCGACGCACTCCAACAGGCAAGTCTGCTTCGGCGAGCCGAAGGAGGCGGTGCCGTCGTACTGGACGATCTGCTCCTCCTCGCTGGGGTGGTGGTGCTCGTCGTCGCCGCAGAACTCGGGTTGGATGGTGGCCGCGTGAATGCCGTAGGCGTGGAGGCACTTGCGGGCGCGCTTGGCGAGCTCCATATACTTCTCGCCGCCCTCGGCGGAGATGGGGAAGTTGACATGAACGTGCAGGGAGGCGACGATCTTGGTGTCGGAGAGCTGCCAGATGTGGACGTGGTGGCAGCTGAGGACACCGGGCAGGTTCTGGATATCCTCGCGGACCTCCTGGAGGTCAATGTTGTCGGGGGTGGCCTGGAGGAGAACCTTGGAGGTCGCCTTGGTGAGGGGGATAGCCGACTTGAGAATGATGAGGGTGATGAACAGAGAAACAGCGGGATCAGCGTAGAAGCGGCCGGGCCAGTCGGTCAGCCAGATGATGAGGGCAGTGACGATGACACCAACGTTGCCGAGAGCGTCGCCGATGACGTGGAGAACCATGGCGTTCATTCCCATATCGCCATGGTCATGACCGTGGCCGCCAGTCGCCTTCTTGCGCTCCTTGTTGTGGTTGTGTTCGTGATGGAGGCTGGACTCGCGTCTCGGGCGCTTAGAGGCGGTGCGACCGCGGTGGTCTTCAATCAGGTAGCTGTGGTTGTTACCCTTGGACTTGAGCAGAGGCGACTCCTCGTTGGGCTCGCCATCCTCGACGACGGTCTCCTCGACCTCGCTCTCGCTCGTAGACTCCTGGCCATCGAGTTGGGGCCGGCTGGCGTCGATGATCTCCTGTCGGAAGCTCGAAGGGTGGATGCTGATATCCTCAATGCTAGTGAGGCGCGAGTGGTGTCGGGAGCTGGTCCTGCGGCGGTCATGGCTCTTGGAGGCGGCGGAGGCGCGGCTCGGGGCCCGGCCCGAAGGGTCGGACTCACGCTCGAACCTTATGTGACGAGGCGTCTCAGGAGAGGCACCAGCGGTGGCTCTAGCGACGATGGCCTCGGGGAAGACGTCGCCAACGTTGCCGTCGTCGTCGTTGGCAGCGCTCGAGAAGTTGGCGCGACCTTCCTCGGCAGCGTGCTCGTCAGAGTGGGAGTGGGAGTGGCCGTGGTCGTGTTCGCCGTCGTCGTGGGAGTGATCGCCGCCGTGGGAGTGGCCGTGGCCGCCGAGGACAAAGAAGCCTACGAGATTCGAGGCGAGACCGAATGCACCGACGATGAGAATCAGCTGGGGGTTGTCGATCTCGGGGGGGTCGAAGAATCGGGTAATGGCTTCGAGGATGATGGAGACGCAAAGGGCGATGAGGAAGACGGCGTTGAAGAAGGCACCGAGAATCTCAGCGCGCAGCCACTGGACGATCAAGTCAGCTCGCGATAACTTTGCTCAAGGGATGGAGGAGGGGCAACCTACCCCGTACGAGTACTTGTCGGTGGTGGCCTTCCTCGCCACGGCGACAGCCCAGAGTCCGACACAAAGAGAAATGATGTCGTTGAGCTACGTGGGTTAGCAATGCGTCGCACACGGCGGCAGCGCAAGCCGTGTCGAGTCCGGGACGTACCATGTGGAAGGCATCCGCCGTCAGGGCCAGCGACTTGACAACCAAACCAACAATCAGCTCAACGAGAAAGAAGACGACATCGATGGCCAGCATGATGCTGATCCGCGTCGACTTTGACCACGCCATGACGGGCAAATGTCGATGTTAATCGCGGATGGCGGGTGGAAATAAAGAGAGCTCCGGGAGCCCTTGAACAGATTAGGTTGAGCCAGTAAGCAATTGTGGTGGGAGGTAGAGTCGCTGTCGCCCTGTGTGGTGAGGATGCGCAAGTCAGGGTGGGAGGAGGGAAGGAGGAAGGGGGGGGGGGGGGGTGGA